>CM035421.1:132921204-133053704 GCA_020310875.1 Ceratopteris richardii | reverse complement strand
ATACATACCTCACTTATGTTCATGTTACCTACTCACTTATGCATGCTTGTTACCTACATAGGCGCACATGCATTTTCTTAGGTACATGCACTAATCATATGCACATACATAAACACATGCATCTATCTTAATATACACATTTTACTCAAATAGACATGTATACATTCACATTCATCAACACATTCTTACCTATACTAACAACTCATATGTCAATAAAGTTTTAATCATGTTTTTATGTTAATGCTAACATACATCTAACCTACACTGGCAAATTTAGACCAAGCGAATCAAAGCATTCAGATGCATTAACTCGTATGTGTAGATACATTCATTAACTTAAGCACTAGCATGCTAACTTAAAACATACACATGCATGTTAGAGGTGCTCATACACATGCTAACTCATTCATATGCACTCTAAAACATACACATTAAAGCTTCATACATCAATACATTAAATACCTAGAAAAGGGACTAAGCAATGATAAATAAAATAATTAAATTACTTAATTAATTAATAATCAATTCCATTATTAATTTAACTTTCTTCCTCTCTCTCCTAACTCTCATCTAACCATTCTCTTTATCTCTTTTCTTTGACTATGGAATTATGGATTTCTTCTTCTCGATCGTCATAGAGATTTGTACTCAAAGCCGAGTAGGTCTTCTGTTCATTCAAGGGTTTAGTCTTAGATAGAATAGAACAACACCCCTTTTAACTTTTGCATCCAGCCCAAATAATTACCTTCCATTTTATCCCTACAACTCAAGTGCGCCACTCTACCTTTCTCCCTATTGTAGTCCTCCATGCTTATTGCTCTTCTCGTGTATCTGTAATGTCATTGCTACACAAAATATGCATGGTGACACATGACAGAATACTTCTTTTGCTTGCATGAGCTAGAGCTCTATTGTCCTATAGCTTCCACTAAGCCTATCTCTTTTAGCTCAACGTAGTAGTCCGATCCATAACACTTCAGATTAGGTGAATATAACCAGAAATAAAGTGTTGATGGTCCTTCCTCATGCGGCCGATGTATATTCTTCCTCCCCCAGTTGCTAGATCAATTTGAATCTTCGACGAAGTTTGCTATAGAGAGCCTATGGATCTCCGCATCTAATTCTTCTTGCTCGTCAATTAACAGATAAATCACCGCTTGGCCCCTCACTCTACTACTATCTGTGAGCGCCGTCATCGGTCGTGTATTGCCATCAAAAACAACAGTTTAGAGAGTTTGTCAGAGCTCTACAGCTGTCATCTTCTACTCTCTACTACACTTTCTCTCTCTAGAGACTACCACGCTCTACGCAGCCGCTAGGTCTCTGAAAATCTCTCTACACAGTGCAATTATCGGCATAATCTCTCTCTAAGCCTTTGCACACTTGTTGCCATGTAGAAATCTGTGATCCTCTCTCTTCAGATACCTCCGCGACACACTTCCGCTGCATCTCCGACATTTTTCACCTCCGCCTTGAGCCATAAACAACTTGAACGAATAATGAATTTGAGGTTTCAAAACTCAATTTAGATACAAAAGAGAGATTCTGCAACAGTGGAATAAGCCCAAAAAGTGGTGGTTATTTGGACGAGGATGAATGTTGCCTGCTGAAGGAAAAGCTGAAAGAAATACTTTCATTTCTTACACTGGTCGAGAGGCGTTCAGTGATGAAAGCACAACAAAAAATTCAACTATTCCCTCCATTATCAAAAGCCATCTCGTGAAGGCAATCGATGTGCCAGCGCTCTGATTGATCTCAAGATCATTCGTGTAAAGACTGATACGCAGGTCCATGCATGTTTGCTGGATGATGTCACCAACACAATCATCATCATCACTGCAGAGCACATCGCTGAACTCATCCTTAACGCTGCCATAGTCTCTGTGGTGCCCTGCAATGTTGGTGCACCTCCCTATACAACATGGCAGCAGTCACTTTTACCAACACTATCACCAACAGCATGATCATCATAATCAGCGCTTCAAGATTGCTCGCTCCTTCTATTTTGCCACAGTGATGTACATATCTGATTGCGATTCTCGGAATCTCTCCCTCACTCTAACAATCCTGGAGCAGAGGTAAGAAAAGGCCGCAATTATTGTACTCAAAAGGTGACACACGCAATTACGCATCAGAGGCTTCCTGTCTGGTCTTGCGGACGAATACTTCTAGCCGAGCCTCTATCTCTCCTCTTTTCTTCTGTGCGCGATTATGGCATAAGGAAGATGGAAAAGTGAATTAATGTTGACCCTTACTTCACACAACGTTTTTGGTCTATATGCAAGCGGAGTATATGCGCAAGTCTTCTGTAGAAACTAAGAACTGTGCATATTTCGGTAGATGAGTAAAACTTACGAGCTCTCTCTCAGCCTGAATGAATAGCAGCCGAAGCATTTTTCTATATTAAAATGTTTACTCTGATGCATTAAACTGCTGAGAAAAGCCAACTCCTAATATAATCATCTCTAGAGTCTCTAATAATGTGCAAAGAGCAATAATCCAAAAATTCAACTCTTTATATTCTCCATATATATTCAAAGATACAACTCTCTACGTGTGCAAATAGAAGTAGAAATGAAGATAAACTGTGCGAGAAAAGAGGATCTATACCTGCAAAACATTAGAGAAAAATTGGAGCATAGCACACATATATATACACATTTACTGTCATTTCTAAACCACTCTTTTTAATCTTAACTTTTAATCTACAACCTCACTTTTGATCACACATCTCTACCACACTTTATTTAACTATCCTCTCTCAAGCTCTCTTTTAACTTCCTGACTTACACACCATCCTTTCTAACATTCACTTTTTCCACTTTAATTGCATAAATTATCTAATCCACCCTTTTAACTTACACACATAGCTAACACACTTTTAACTAGTCACTTTAACCACTTTACTTACACATTTCTCACACACCATTCTTTTATCTAGCATTCATACACACCACTAGCTATTTATCCATATTAATTATTTGTTTAATTTAATTAATCTAAATTTCCTAATTAAATAATTCATTCAAATTAAACTTAGTTTAAGATTTTAATTAATTAGAACCTTAGTATTTAAATTCACACACATGATTAAAGTAATTAATTATATCATAGTTTAATTTTTAATACATAAATATTTAATTTATAGATTAATGTATTTAAATAACAACTATTGTAACCCTTTAAGTATACTAAAAACCTTGAAAACCTACTTGAAACCCATCAAAAACCCATTGAAACCCTTTGGAAATTAATTGAAAACCTAGATAAACCCTAACATTAACCAAGAATTAGTGCTCCTAACTTAAATACACATGAATGAACGTAAACCTAGGATCTTAAACCCATAATTCATTGTTTCATTAACCTAAACACACATTATACGAGCAGTTTACGGTAAACCATATTATGAACTTTTGTTTTCTTCATCCATTTGATCCTGCAAACACTTAACAAGAGATTAGTTTCAAGCAAAGCATTGTAATAATGGGATTACAAGTAACCAATAATTATTTTTTAATTTTCCTAGTCATCAACGGCAAGGTTAAAAACTTTTCGACATTTGCCCCCACCAAACCTGCACATCATCCTCGATGGGCCAAACCTACAGATCATAGAAGGCTATATCACATTCTTTTTGAAAAATGTTTCTCAATTATTTTGAAACTGTATTTGAAATATGCTCGTTCTCATAAGTACATCTTCTGAAAACCTGCAGATCATAGAAGGCAATATCACATTCTTTTTGAAAAATGTTTCTCAATTATTTTGAAACTGTATTTGAAATATGCTCGTTCTCATAAGTATAGTAAAGAAAACTTCTAAAATTACGTAAGCTGGAATTACAAACTTTTTCGTTCAATGCATGAATTTGAAAACAAGTTTTAGAAATTTCTATAGAAGTCATTCAGATAGTCCTGGTACTTGCTCTTCGATTAACCCTGTTCAAAAGAAATAAATATTTTATATAAGTGTTCTATCCCTCATTCCCTAGCCACTTGTCATAAGATGCATCTAACTAATTCCTCTATAGCATAAATCCACCTCACATTGCCCGCAATACAAGTCAGAAGCGACTTCAAGATCACAACTGATTCTTGGTAACATTTCTTTTTCTTTCTTTTTTTAATAAATTCTCATAATATAGCAACCCTTAGTGTACTGCTTTATACATCTTTTCTTTCTTCGCAATTCTTTTGTTAGAGGGGAAAGGCTTAACCCCTATTCAGAGTAGAGGTTCTAGAGGAATGCTATAGCGGGAACTAAGATCTCATAAGCTAAATGGTTTGGAAGTTAAGGTAGCCTACCTATATAAATTAAACTTACTTCTACTAGGAGTCGAAAGTCAAGTTTTCCCACTTCTAGCCTTATAACAGCTATAGAGTCTCTAATTCCTATCTTCGTATCATACACATTCCTACTTCAGTGTTGAATTCATTGCTTTCATAATTTTAATAGTTTCCCTTTCATATCAGAAGAATGTACTAATCTAATCATGAATGCAAGAAAGTTTATAAACAATTAAGAAATAAATCATAAATCAGAACTATTTCACTTGATTTCTTTTATTCATCTTCAATGTCGCCTGTCATCCAAATATTGCTTCGATTTCTTGGATTTTAGGCTTCATGTACTATCTTCAATCTCGTACTCTTCATCTTTATCATAAAAGAATCTTTAATTTATTTGATCAAAAAGCATCTTCAACTCCTGCTATCAATCAACAACATGTAGACTCACAAAAAAAAAATTAGTCTTCATAACTAAATTTTATTTTCATACATGTAAAAGAAATAATATACTTTAAAAGAAAATTTAAATATTATTTTATTAAAAATTCATTCATCATTTTCTTCATCTGATAATAAGGCATAAACTTCTTCATTTCTTTGTTTGAATAATTTAACTCTTTTACCTGCAATTCAATTCTTAAGAGTTATAAAATTTTTCATAATGTTTTATAAGTTTTTAAAGAATTTTTTTATAAGAAATGGATTGTAAATACGAGGGAGGAAAATATAATAAAAAACTTTCTAGAATATCTACAGATGGGTGCGAGACATCAATTCAAGCACCACTGTTGGCTCGCTCAACAGTGGCATCTATTCGAAATCTTGATCTAAATGTCTTAAAGGAGTTTTCCTTAGAGGCCTACGATTACGAGGATGGTTTATACAAAGCATCATGAATTGGACAAATTTAAGGCCATCACGAGAACGAATTCTTGCGAAAACACTTCCATCGTCCAATACTTTTGTCTCCATTCTTTGTTCACAAATGAATGGCTGCCCCAAAATAATTGGGTATGAGCAGTCATCATGAACGAAGAAATTATGTTCTTCTTTAACATCTCCTATAGCGATCGGAACATTTGCACAAGCTCCTAGTAAATAGCCAAAAGCATTTTTGGCTGCCTTCATTTTCCATCCATGGTCCCTATCTATGGGCCATTTTCCTTCGTTATATATCTCCCTTGAGACTACATTGATTTCTGATCCTGAATCGACTAATGCTACTTGCGGTTTATTATTATTACCTATTTTAACCATAGTTTCAGTGGTACCCCTAGCCCAATGTTTCTGATTATAATGACTGTTTGGGTCATCATTTGCTTTCTCCAAAAGTCCAATTACGGGGCCCAAATAATTTCTATGATCAGAAGATTCTCGATACTAAGATTCATTAATTTGTACAACACTCACTTTTGGTTCATCCTGATCTTTCCTTTCTTCCATTTCAATATCCTCCGTTCTATACTCTATAGGTTCTCTTCGTCTTTTGATGATACTCATGAAATCTTCTTTCACATCAGTTCTTGAAAATGCTAACCATTCCTCTAATGTCATGGTTACCTCTGCTTTCATAATTTTTTCATCCATAACCTTCCGAATGTCTATTTGTTTCTCAATTTGAGAGATTAATCGGAAAGTCGGAGGTTTCTTTCTCGGTTTTTCTTCCTTACTACCTTTTTCACGTATGGGTTGTGTTTCATTAGATTTATCCTGACTTCTTTCTTCACTTGCTGTTTTCGTTTCTAAATTTTCTACAACTCTCTTTACTTTACCCTTATGTTGAGGTTTCTTATCTTGTTCCTGTTGTTTTGTTTCCTGACTAGGCTCCATCCTAGGTGGTTGATTAACTAACTCAGTAGGTTCACTGTCTTTTCTAGCTCTAGTTGGTCATTTAGATTGTCCCTCTTCATCACGTTTTCTTTTCTCATCTACATTAATTTCATGAGCATACACTGAGAACATATCTACTAGCTCATTCCAACACATCTTTGATCTAATATCTGAGCTCGTAGCATATAAGTTCTCAATTGATAAATTTTGCCGACTAGCAGTATCATAAACTTGATTCCAAAAGTCATAATTAGAGTCATCACTATCAAGCCTACAAGCATATGTATTTTGGCTTGTGGACGCTTCAAAGAAGGTTTTCATACCCCCTTTGCCATAGTTTAATGACAAAGGTCTTTTTGTTACATAGTCACAGATCTTTCGATCAACTTCCGTGACCCAATTCCTATCCTTGGCCTCTTTGAATAAGTTACATGTCCACTGTGGATGTTCTAAATCATCACACCAAAGACATCCGCAGGCTTGGTTAAATGGTCTTCTAGCTGGCATCTGATTCCTGGGATTTTTCTCTAATTCTTTTGGTTTCTCCTGATCTCTCAATCTAATCTCTTGCATACTTTTTATAGTAGCTATATCAGTTGCCAAAGTCTCCATATGTTTGGCAAGTGATTCTACTGATGTTTTTAACATTGTAATTTTTGAGTCATCTTTACTAAGGTTATGAGAAGTGGGGTCATTAACTCTCTTTCCTAGAGCATCTCTTTCATTTACTTTTGGTGTTTGCATCTGATTCTGCTCCTATCTTTGGGCTAACCTGTGGACAGCTGCTCGAACATTATCCCGATTTCTAGTAAGCCCACTCATAGTCGATCCATCCTCAAGCATTGGTTCTAGCTCACGTCTAAGAGAAGGGTCTAACATGTTTAGGAAACTTTGTAATTTATCCGGTTCAAGAGCTGTATGGTCTGCTTGAGGTATATGGTTAAATTTCACATCAAACTCAGTTAATCCCTGATTTATATATTGATCTAATTTCGTTGTTCCTACCCATCGCATGAATGTGGCCCTATTATTCTTACTGTAATCTTCATGCGAAAATTTAGTAAGAAGGCGAGTTTTAAAATCCGCCCAAGTCATGTTTGGTTGAACTACTCTCAGTTGGATTCTCTCTCAAGTAAAACCATGAGCAATTCGTATAAATGTGTATGTTTTATTATCTTCATGTAACCCATATTGCTTTGTCAGTTATTCATAATATATAAGATAGGCCGTTGCATTTGTCCCATTAAATTCCCCCCTATCCATTTTAATTGCATCTATTATCTTCCAAATACATTGCTCTTCAAAGTGGTCAGCCATATTAGATAAATCTAATTTTACTGATAGATATGAAATATAAGTATGTAGTTCACATAATAGTACATCTATTTCTTGTTCTTGATGCGACGCCGTGGTAAAAAATACTTTGTAAACAGAAGTAACAAAAATATTCCTACTACTTTGCAAATAAAAATAAAGAAAAGTTTCCTACTGCTTTGCAAAGAAAATTTTCCTACGATTTTGCAATAAAGAAACTTTTGCTACTACTTTGTAAATAGAAATAAAGAAAACTTTCCTACTATTTTGCAACAAAAATATAGAAAATATTCCTACTATTTGGCAAATAGAAATAAAGAAAATATACCTGATCAGCCTCGATGAAGAAGCTCTTTGTGAATGTGCTCAGTGCAAAGTCTTTACATTAAGATTGATGGAATTGATCTAATACATTAATTCTAAGTATGCTTGTGCTATCGTTGCTTTCACAAAAGTTGAGGGATAAAGGTGACGTGACAAGAATCCTTCTACTTGTAAAACTCTGTGGAGGCGCTCATGTCACAAGGACCAGCCCTCAATAGCCAGGAGATACAAGGTTTAAGAGTCAGCTGCAGCTACCAAGGATGTCGACACTTCTCCTTCAATCGCCCAATCTCCTATGTGCATATGCAAAACAGAATTTAAAATATACCTTTATACCTAAGGTCATGTGCCAAACCTTCACGTCGGGTTCACCAAAAGTGTCGGGAAGTTGCAGACACACGGCTGGTGGATCAGTCAATCGCTAAATCCCTCGGCACACGCAAGGTGTTTGAGGCAAACTCACGTATACTACGTATATTTTTCATTAATCTAAGGTAAAAGAAATTCTAAGAATTAAACGTACGGAAGATACGAAAAATAGATGATGGAAACAATTTTAAATACCTACTTTCTGAAAGGAATAAAATATTTTAAAGTCAACTGATGTGCAATATTTTTGGATACACAATACTCTATGGACATCGAAAATGAAGAGTAATGGAAAATAGTAAATAAATTGATCAATGTGATAAGAATAGATTTCAACAATAGTTATGAATGTATTAATAAAAGTTTTCAACAATAGATATACTAATGCTAAACCTTTCTACATGATAAATTTTGCTAACAAGATGATGAATCCTAGTGAATTCGATACAAAGATAATGAGGTGAAGCTGTGAATGAGAAGCTCATATTCTCTGATCATGAAATGTCTTGATACTTTTCTTCAATCTCTATCAACTCTTCTTTCAATATTCTATACTTCAATGTCTGCAAAACATTAGCCGATATTAGATTATCTTTCAAAACATAAATCTCATAACATTCTCATTCATACTTAATATACATGCATATGTTCATGCATACATACCTCACTTATGTTCATGTTACTTACTCACTTATGCATACTTGTTACCTACATAGGCACACATGCATTTTCTTAGGTACATGCACTAATCATATGCACATACATAAACACACATGCATCTATCTTAACATACACATTTTACTCAAATAGACATGTATACATTCACATTCATTAACACATTCTTACCTATACTAACAACTCATATGTCAATAAATTTTTAATCATGTTTTTATGTTAATGCTAACATAGATCTAACCTACACTGGAAAATTTAAACCAAGCTAATCAAAGCATTCAGATGCATTAACTCGTATGTGTAGATACATTCATTAACGTAAGCACTAGCATGCTAACTTAAAACATACACATGCATCTTACAGGTGCTCATACACATGCTAACTCATTCATATGCACTCTAAAACATACACATTAAAGCTTCATACATCAATACATTAAATACCTAGAAAAGGGACTAAGCAATGATAAATAAAATAATTAAATTACTTAATTAATTAATAAACAATTCCATTGTTAAATTAACTTTCTTCCTCTCTCTCCTAACTCTCATCTAACCATTCTCTTTCTCTCTTTTCTTTGACTATGGTATTATGGATTTCTTCTTCCCGATCGTCATAGAGATTTGTACTCAAAGCCAACTAGGTCTTCTGTTCATTCAAGGGTTTAGTCTTAGATAGAATAGAGCAACACCCTTTTAAACTTTTGCATCCAGCCCAAATAATAACCTTCTATTTTATCCCTACAACTGAAGTGCGCCACTCTACCTTTCTCCCTATTGTAGTCCTCCATGCCTATTGCTCTTCTCGTGTATCTGTAATGTCATTGCTACACAAAATATGCATGGTGACACATGACATAATACTTCTTTTGCTTGCATGAGCTAGAGCTCTACTGTCCTATAGCTTCCACTAAGCCTGTCTCTTTTAGCTCCATGCAGCAATCCGATCCATACCACTTCAGATCAGGTGTATATAACCAAAAATAAAGTGTTCATGGTCCTTCCTCATGCGGCCGATGGATATTCTTCCTCCCCTAGTTTCCAGTTCAATTTGAATCTTCGGTGAAGTCTGCTACAGAAAACCTATGGATCTCCGTGCCTAATTCTTCTTGATCATCAATTAACAGATAAATCACCACTTGGCCCCTCACTCTACTACTATCTGTGAGCACCATCATTGGTCATGCACTGCCATCAAAGATGACATGTTGTCAGGATCTTGCTCACGCACATACAGAGATTACGAATGTTGAAAACACACAGACAAATAGACACAACAAGAGAGAGAGAGACAGAACGCAATACATTGGCAACATTGGCAATAACTTAGGTAATACATTGGCAACATTGGCACCCAAGGCTCCCTTGGCGACCGTTGGTAGCTGTTGGCTACACGTGAGGCAATTTTAATTTTGAGTGGCAATAGAGAGGTTTAGATTCCCTAAGGTAGGAGGATTTGAACCCACAACCTCCTACTTACAAGGGAAGTACCTTTTCCACTACACTCTTTCTTGGAGTTGCCACTCAAGTTCTCTCCTCTTATATTTAACATAACTTGCAGTTTTTCTTACTTTTTCAAGGCGGCACGGTGCGACGCGATGCGGCACATCTCATGGTACATCCTATCAGGGTACACTTCTCAGGGTACACCAAGGTACATCTTGTCAGGGTACATCAGGGTACATCCAGACATGGTACATCTTGTCAGGGTACATCAGGGTACATCTAGACAGGGTACTTTCTGCTAGGGTACATTTCTTGAGGGTACATCCCGAGAGGAAAGCACTAGCTTAAGGGTCCAAGAGCACCATCGAGGATTACAGTGAATCACCTCTACCTGAGGCAACACTTGAACAACAACTAGAGCTTTTGTGACATGAGCTTCGAGCAGCTCAAAACGAGATCAGGCAACGTGATGAAGTCCTCCAAAAGATACAAACTGAGGTAGACAACCTTATGACGGTAGTTGGTTTGGAGGTGGGAATCCAAGCTAAGCTTCACACCTTACGACCTACAACCCTCAACGAGGCTATATCTTTTGCCTATGATGCATAAAAAGAATTACAGCCCATAACCAAGTCAATCTGTCTACAACAACCGTGCCAACGACCACTTTATGTTAAACCTGCATTTCTTATGAAGCGTACTTTTAATTTCCCATCTTACCCTAGATTTCCTCGTCCTCCACAATCTAGTTACTCAACTGCACCTGTTGCTTCATCTCTCCAACCAACCAAACCACCTACTCTTCAAACTTCAGCGGTGGATGCCCAACAGAAGCGACCATGAATCACTTGCTGGAATTGTGGTCAACTTGGACATACAAAAATAAGGTGTAGATTGTGACCTCTTCACATGAAACCGGCTATAGCTCAATTGCATAACATTGAGGTCCATAATGAAGAAATTCCTCCTGTTTGGATAGAGGAATCATTGGAGAAGGACTTAAGTACCTTGGGTAACGATATCTCTCTTCACTCTCTACTTTGCATGCAGGGTACAATAAATAACAAAATAGTTAAAATTCTACATGACGATGGTAGTTCACATGACTTCATTTCACATTTATTAGTACAAGAACTTAAATTACAAACGTTTCCTTCCTTGTATAAAGTGAAAGCTGCATTTCAAGGCAGTCATTATAATGTAACACGAGAAGTGCAAGATGTTACGATTAGCATAGGCCCATATGTTGATTCACGAGCATTTTTTATTGCACCTTTGCAATCGTACGATGTTATATTAGGTATGCCTTTTTGTCACCATTATAACCCACATATTCACTACCATACACATATATTTAACTTTGAATTCAAAGGTCAAATCATTACTTTGTCTACACCACATGATTTCTAGCCGTTTCCATTGATTAGTCACACTCAAGTAAAGCGTGCATTTAGGAAAGGGTTCAACTCATGCATTGTTTTTGTCACTATCATCAATTATTATATTCATACACTTCCTGACGCATATAAGCCTTTCATGAGTACTTATAAGGATTGTTTTATGTTTGAGTATCCTTCTGAACTACCATCATCTCGAGGATCCTTTGACCATAGCATAGACTTAGTCCCTGGTAATTGTCCTCCTCATAAAGCACCTTATAGACATGGCCCACTACATCAAAAGGAAATAGAAAACCAAGTAAAAGACCTACTATAGAAAGGACTTATAAGGCCTAGTTCTTCCCCATTTGGAGCACCAGTTCTCTTAGTAGAGAAGAATAAGACTTATCGAATGTGCATTGATTATAGAGGCCTTAACAAGATCACAATAAAGAATAGATACCCTATTCCTCGAATAGATGATCTTTTAGATAAGTTATGAGGAGCTCGTGTCTTTAGTAAAATTGATCTAAAATCGGGTTACCATGAGATTCGTATGACACAAAGTGATATTTTTAAGACTGCATTTAGAACGCAAACTGGCCATTATGAATTTATGGTAATGCCCTTTGGACTTACTAATGCCCCTGCTACATTTGCACATGATGAACAATATTTTTCTTGATTACCAATCTTTTGGTCTTGTATTCTTTGATGATATACTTGTTTACAGTAAGAATGATAGTGAACATGAAAAGCATCTTGAAAGAGTTTTTCATTTGTTACGAGAAAACATACTTTATGCTAATCCAAATTCATTCTTTTCAAGAAATGGTTTTCACTTATGCATCTAATTTTTATTTTTCACGTGCATGGCATGATTTCAACAATGGTGCATCTTTATCTAATGAACATTATACATTTCATAATGGTTTTCTCTATTTTCAACATAGAATGTGCATAACCCAAGCTTTTAAAGATTTTGTCATTAAAGAAATGCATGAACCATCTTACATTAGTCATAGAGGCATACAAAGCACCATTTTTGCTTGCAAAGATTTCTTCTTTTGGCCACGCATGGAAAAAGATATTGCACATTATGGTTCTCAATGAATTGTATGTCAGCGTGTCAAACGTCATCATGGTAAACCATTTGGATTATTAATGCCACTTCCCATTCCAAATGAACCATGGGAACACATCTCTATGGATTTTATCACAGGTCTTCCCATCACTTCATCACATAATGATATGATTTGGACAATAGTTGATAGGTTTAGTAAATATGCATATTTCATTCCATGTAGAAAAACTTTGACTGCACCTCAAGCTGCAAAACTATTCATTAAATGCATTTTCCCACATCATGGATTTCCTAAAGTAATGTTATCTGATCGTGATGTTAGATTTTGTAATCATTTTTGGGTTGCTTTATTTCAACATTTTGGTTCTAAAATAGATTTTAGTTCTGCATTTCATCCTGAAGGTAATGGACAAAGTGAGGCCACAAACAATACTATTCTTGATTTATTGCGTTGTTATTCATTAGATAATCCTAATAAGTGGGATGAAAAGTTGCCATTGCTTCAATTTGCTTACAATAACACTGCACACACCACTACAGGTCGTGCACCTTTTGAAATTGTTTTTGGTAAAAAGCTTCCCACTCCCATGTCCCTCACCCAAACCGACAATCTGAAATCTTAGTTCCTGCGAAAATCATTGATCATGATGTCACTACTACACGCACAGGTACTCAATATCATCAATATTTCGTTAAGTACAAAAATCACTCTATTGAAGAATGTCAATGGATACATAAAACACAATTAACACCTCATTATGGCCACTTAATTTTTGCATATTATACACAAACACATCAATGTAAGAGCTCCATGAACATTTCCATGCATGTGTTTTTACATGGCACATGCCTATTTTTTTTATTCAATGATGAAACATGTGACTGGCCATCCATGTTTATTATTTTATCAATTGAGGTCAGTTGCTTTTTCAACTGAGGGGCATGTTATAACTTATGGAATATGTTGAACAATGCATTGTTGGAGTGTAACATGGAATATGTTGGCCAATGCATTGTTGGATTGTAACATGGAATATATAACTTATGGAATACGTTGAACAATGCATTGTTGGAGTGCAACATGGAATATGTTGGCCAATGCATTGTTGGATTGTAACATGGAATATGTTGAGCAATGCATTGTTGGCATGTTAAATTATTATTGAACAATGCATTCTTAAGAGTAAATTATTGATGTATTAATGTGTTTTTGATATTTTTGATATAGCACCTAGAGGTTCGTGAGGAGCGTGCAAGGTGTGAAAGGGTGAACATCAATAATCCGAATAATTATTATTTATCTTGTAAATAAACCTACATAGAAGGTTCTATTGTTAGAAATAGTTAGAAAAGTAATGGTTAGAATAAGGGTCGTTGTATACCACAGTTTCTGTTATTGAAAGCAATGGCTTTCTGTAAAAGTTACCAACTTTTAGTTTCATGTTTGCTTTTCGAAGCTTCTCTCATGTAACCACTCTTTTCGACGTAATCGAAAGGTCCTATAAATACATGCACTCTCTAAACTGTCGACATAGAGTGCATGGGGGGAGATTACACCCAATATTGCGTTCTCTCTCATCTCTTGTTGTGTCTATTTGTATGTGTGTTTTTAGCATCCGTAATCTGTGTATGCGCGTGAGCAAGATCCTGACAACACAACAGCTCAGAGAGTTTGTCAGAGCTCTAAATTGTCATCTTCCACTCTCTACTACACTTTCTCTCTGTAGAGACTACCACACTCTGTGCAGCCGCCAGGTCTCTAAAAATCTCTCTCCATAGCGTAATTATCGGCATAATCTCTCTCTAAGCCTCTACACACTTGTTGCCACGTAGAAATCTGCGATCCTCTCTCTTCAAATACCTCTGCGACACACTGCCGCCGCATCTCCGACATTCTTCACCTCGGCCTTGAGCCATAAAGAACTTGAATGAATAAAAAATTTGAGGTTCCAAAACTCAATTTAGATACAAAAGAGAGATTCTACAACAGTGGAATAAGCCCAAAAAGCAGCGGTTATTCGAACGAGGATGAATGTTGCATGCTGAAGGAAAAGCTGAAAGAAATACTTTCATTTCTTACACTGGCCGAGAGGCGTTCAGTGATGAAAGCACAAGAGAAAATTCAACTATTCCCTCCATTATCAAAAGACATCTCGTGAAAGGAAATCGATGTGCGAGCGCTCTGATTGATCCCAAGCTCATTCGTGTGAAGACTGATACGCAGGTCCATGTATGCTTGCTGGATGATGTCACCAACACAATCATCATCATCACTGCAGAGCACATCGCTGAACTCATCCTTAACATTGCCATAGTCTCTGTGGTGCCCTGCAATGTTGGCGTGCCTCCCTATACAATATGGCAGCAATAACTTTTACCAACACTATCACCAGTAGCATGATCATCATAATGAACGCTTCAAGATTGCTCGCTCCTTCTATTATGCCGCAGCGATGTACATATATGATCGCGATTCTCGGAATCTCTCCCTCACTCTAACAATCCTGGAGTAGGGGTAAGAAAAGGCCGCAAAAAATCGTACTCAAAAAGTGACACACACAATTACACATCAGAGGCTTCCTGTTTGGTCTTGCGGACGAATACTCCTAGCCGAGCCTCTCTCTCTCTCTCCTCTTTCCTTCTGTGCGCAATTATGGCATAAGGAAGATGGTAAACTGAATTAATGTTGACCCTTACTTCACACAACGTTTCTGGTCCATATGTAAGTGGAGTATATGCGCAAGCCTTCTGCAAAAACTAAGAACTGTGCATATTTCGGTAGATGAGTAAACTTACGAGCTCTCTCTCTCAGCCTGAACGAATAGAAGCCGAAGCATTTTTCTATATTAAAATGTTTACTCTGATGCATTGTAAACTGCTGAGAAAAGCCAACTCCTAATATAATCATCTCTAGAGTCTCTAATAATGCGCAAAGATCAATAATCCAGAAATTCAACTCTTTATATTCTACATATATATTCAAAGATACAACTCTCTACGTGTGCAAATAGAAGTAGAAATGAAGATAAACTGTGCGAGAAAAGAGGATCTGTACCTGCAAAACATTAGAGAAAAAATGGAGCATAGCACACATATATATACACATTTAGTGTCATTTCTAAACCACTCTTTTTAATCTTAACTTTTAATCTACAACCTCACATTTGCTCACATATCTCTACCACACTTTATTTAACTTTCCTCTCTCAACCTCTCTTTTGATTCCCTCACTTACACACCATCCTTTCTAACATTCACTTTTTCCACTTTAATTGCATAAATTATCTAATCCACCCTTTTAACTTACACACATAGCTACCACACTTTTAACTACTCACTTTAACCACTTTAGTTACACATTTCTCACACACCATTCTTTTATCTAGCATTCATGCACACCACTAGCTATTTATCCATATTAGTTATTTGTTTAATTTAATTTCTCTAAATTTCCTAATTAAATAATTCATTCAAATTAAACTTAGTTTAAGATTTTAATTAATTAGAACCTTAGTATTTAAATTCACACACATGATTAAAGTAATTAATTATATCATAGTTTAATTTTTAATACATAAATATTTAATTTATATATTATTATATTTAAATAACAACTATTTAAATGGAGCATAGCACACATATATATACACATTTAGTGTCATTTCTAAACCACTCTTTTTAATCTTAACTTTTAATCTACAACCTCACGTTTGCTCACATATCTCTACCACACTTTATTTAACTTTCCTCTCTCAAACTCTCTTTTGATTCCCTCACTTACACACCATCCTTTCTAACATTCACTTTTTCCACTTTAATTGCATAAATTATCTAATCCACCCTTTTAACTTACACACATAGCTACCACACTTTTAACTACTCACTTTAACCACTTTAGTTACACATTTCTCACACACCATTCTTTTATCTAGCATTCATGCACACCACTAGCTATTTATCCATATTAGTTATTTGTTTAATTTAATTAATCTAAATTTCCTAATTAAATAATTCATTCAAATTAAACTTAGTTTAAGATTTTAATTAATTAGAACCTTAGTATTTAAATTCACACACATTATTAAAGTAATTAATTATATCATAGTTTAATTTTTAATACATAAATATTTAATTTATATATTATTATATTTAAATAACAACTATTCTAACCCTTTAAATATACTAAAAACCTAGAAAACCTACTTGAAACCCATCAAAAACCCATTGAAACCCTTTGGAAATTAATTGAAAACTTAGATAAACCCTAACATTAACCAAGAATTAGTGCTCCTAAATTAAATACACATGAATGAACGTAAACCTAGGGTCTTAAACCCATAATTCAATGTTTCATTAACCTAAACACACATTATACGAGCAATTTAGGGTAAACCATAATATGAAATTTTGTTTTCTTCATCCATTTGATCCTGCAAACACTTAACAAGAGATTAGTTTCAAGCAAAGCATTGTAATAATGGGATTAGAAGTAACCCATAATTATTTTTTAATTTTCCTTGTCATCAATGGCAAGGTTAAAAACTTTCCGACACCGTTTGACCTCCTTCTTCCCGACAACGGCGCTCTTGCATTTGGAGGGATGTTTGGTTGTGGTCATTGTGGTCTATGACATGGTTTATAGATCTTTTTTATTCTTTGAGCATGCCTAGATGGTCATGCCTCATCATTTACCTTCTCTACCCGACTTCGCTCTCTTTCTTCATTGGTTGGTGTTTGTCCTTGTCCTATAGGGAGTGTCCTTGCCTCCTTGTGTTACTCGATGGTTCAGGGGGATATGATCATGGTTCCATGGTGGCTCATTCACACTTTCTTCATCCAAGGAACTCTTTCAATTTGACATTTAATCCATGACAAGTTGTCTCCATCCTTGTTGTTTGGGTCTTTCCTTGAAAGATGGCTTACATGAGGGCTCATCATCAGATATAGAAGGGGAAGGTTCTATTTCTTTTGTTACATCTCTCTCTCATTGTGAAGATTCATTCCCCCACGATGGAATGTTGCCAGAGTGTGTGATTGCACCTGAGTTTCATTTAGAAGACTTGTTTGTGGTTTGACGCTTCTTACAAGGTGTCATCCATGGTGGGCAGTGAGTACCTCGCACATGGCTGGGGTAGATGACATGATCCTTTCTATCAGTGTGCTTTGTGTGTGCCATTCTCTTAGGATCTAAAAGTGGTAAATATGGAGACCTTTATTTATAGCCATTCACTTAAGATTTTTTGTGTTCACATTTAAATGGACAAAAATTAGTTTTAAAACATTAAAAGAATATTAAAAGAATATTAAAAGAAATTAAAAACTAATAGTAACAATAAGAAAATCAGCACGATGTGAAAGAATTAAAACCTTATGTGAGTAGAAAGGAATAATAAAAACCTTGAGATAAGTTTTGATAAGAAATAATGTATTATGGCAGTCGAGAAACTATTTCAATGTAGAACCCTTGTGGACTCTTCGTTGATGCCATTGGGCATGAAATAGCAGTCCTGATGATGATATCCACTTCTCTCTTGCAATTTATGTTGTATTTCCTTGAAATATTTTCTATTCATGACTCACATGCTCACTCCAATGCATATTTTCTAGAGAATGTCATATGGAAAAACGAGTTGAACATTTATTCTAAATTTTTTGATTGTAGTAGACCACACCCATGATGGGTGTTTTTTAAGTAAACACCTCTATCCGTATAATGTGACTTCTCCATTCCTTGTGTACTAAAATATCTAGTGATCCATGTGGATTCATAAAATATGCTCCATGTGCAAAAATATTATGCTATGGTCTGGTCAATAAGATATACACATGGTATTTAAGACCAAATAAAAAAATGTTAGCAAAACTTACTATGTAATGTGTAATGTTTGTTTCTCCCCACGATAGGATGAATGAATGTGTGAACTCCTTCAAACTCACTTGGAAAAGTTCTTGTTGTGAAGCATTAGTGGAAACCAAACCCATCAAATGTAACAATTGATCTAGGGGTGACCAAACCTTTTTTTGCTTATTAATGAGATCAACCTGAGTGTCTTTGTCTATCGTAATCAAACGGAGGTCTTTTGAAAGCTCCCATTTCCCATCATCTTGACTATTCACATATCTTTTAAACAAACTTCTTGCCTTCTTCCCATTCAATCAAACTTGTTGTAAAATTTTTCTTGAGACTCACCATACATGGAGCTTCAAAATCCTATCAAAGATCCTAATGAATATTTGCAAAGTACAAAGGTGAACATTGACCAATGGAAATGGAATAATGGGGTTCCAATAACTGCTTATTTTTTCACACCTCAATTCTTCTTACATTAGACACCTCAAAAGTGATATCTCCCATTCCCTACAATTCCATGAGTCTATGTCAGTACAATATGGGAAAGGATAGAGAGAAGATGCTCCTTATTTACAATGTAGCATACATTTTATACTCTAAAGGTCTCCACCCAATTTTCATTCTACCTCAAAATCACCTATACCATCTACAGAAAGCTTTTGCCTAGGTATTTGAGAAGAAATTACTTCTCTTATCCATGAAATCCTACTAAAAATCCACAAAATAACATTGTTTGTTTCTTTGGGAACTTCTATAGCACCTACCTACCAGATATCTCTCTCTAATTATTAAGTAAAATGGGAAGCAGGATCCTAAATTTTTATCACCCATCACATGGTCTGTAACTTCATTCATTAGCATCATACTCAACCTTTCCAATCGCGGACCCTTTATAATTTAGCACTCATAAAGATTTAGTATGAACTTTAATTTATGATTACAATCTGTACAAAAGAGGAAACATTACCTTAATTTAACACTTGAATGTAGTAAAACTTCAATACCAAAGAAAATATAGTAGGGGTACCTTTAATTATTGAACTATAAAAGTGAACCATTGCTTGTTGAAGCTTATGAAGATCCATAAGTATATTCTTGAATTTAGTTTAAGTAAATCCTTGTGTAGATAGGATCTTGCTTCTTGGGAGTATTTGGATGACAAACAGAAGTAGCATAGTTTCTTCTACGAATAAATATTATCCAATAGTACGAGCAACATCCTCATTAAAAGTTTTTTTTCTTGATAGATACTTTGTATGGGCATGGGAATATACTTTGAGAAATACCTTGTGCTTGTAAGGCTTGCCTTAGAAGGATGTACATTGTAGAATAGCCATTTCTACTGATGCTTGCTTCGTCAAATATTTCCTACATATCTTGCACTTTCATAAGGTTTTTTAACTTCTTTGAGAACTCAGCTTGAACAAGAACTCTAATGCACTGTCCTATGGGTTTGTCTATAGCAAAAGTGATTTCTTTGTTGTTTATACAATTATTCATCAACTTGAACTAATCTTGTGTTGTTGATAAAGCACTTATGTCTTCAATAAATGACCTACATGATGAGAGATTGAATTTCAAACCTTCATCAAAACATATAAAAAAAACACACCTTGTTGTATATATATGTCGTTTTCATGCTCTTCCACCTATTGAAAGAGCTTCAAAGAATGCCGATGCAGTTTTTCTATATCTCATACCAAGTGGAGTCTCTTTTAGCTGCTCGAGATTGGCATTTAACTTTCTAATTGTGCTTTCCTTTGCTTCCATATCCTATTCAAAATCTACAAGTTGTTTTTGTAAAGATATGATTGTGCTTTCTAAAGTGACCACCCTCATATGATGGAGTTGATTTTGTTTGAACCAATACTTAGCAGTAGCATGTGAATGTGTAGATAATCGCTTGCAGTAACCTAATAGTCTAGCTTGACCGATGTAGTGCCCCTCCTTCCTCTCTCTATGATAGGCACAGTTGTTATGCTAAAGATTGCATTGCCATTCGCTCTTTTACTGGCTCTATGGTTTTGAGATAAATATGCTCCAGTTCTTCTCCTTATATTCAGAGGGTGGCTGACAAGATGCTACTTATGGTCAACTGCCCGAATCTCCCTCTCTCTCCCTCCAACTCCCCCTCACGTATCCCTGCCCCTCACCCTCCCACCACCTCCACCCACCACCTCCGCACCTATCTCCGCAAGCCCCCCCTCAGCCCTCCCCTCTAAACCCCCCTCAGCCCTCCCCACAAAGCCCCCCTCTGCGTCCCCGCAAAGCCCCCCCCCTCACGTACCCTCTCTCTCTCTCTCTCTCTCTCTCTCTCTCTCTCTCTCTCTCTCTCTCTCTCTCTCTCTCTCTCTCTCTCTCTCTCTCTCTCTCTCTCTTTCTCTCTCTCTCTCTCTCTCTCTCTTTTTCTCCCCACCCATCACTCCCTCCCACCACCTCCGCCCACCACCTCCGCACCTATCTCCGCAAGCCCCCCCTCAGCCCTCCCCTCTAGACCCCCCCTCAGCCCTCCCTGCAAAGCCCCCCTCTAACCCCCCTCTGCCTCCCGGCAAAGCCCCCCTCTAACCCCCCTCAGCCCTCCCCGCAAAGCCCCCCTCAACCCCCCAGCCCTCCCCGCAAAGCCCCCCTCTAACCCCCCTCTACCTCCCCACAAAGCCCCCCCTCACGTACCCCTCTCTCTCTCTCTCTCTCTCTCTCTCTCTCCTCTCTCTCTCTCTCTCTCTCTCTCTCTCTCTCTCTCTCTCTCTCTCTCTCTCTCTCCTCTCTCTCATCTCTCATCTCTCTCTCTCTCATCTCTCTCTCTCTCTCTCTCTCTCTCTCTCTCTCTCTCTCTCTCTCTCTCTCTCATCTCTCTCTCTCTCTCTCTCTCTCTCTCTCTCTCTCTCTCTCTCTCTCTCTCTCTCTCTCTCTCTCTCTCTCTCTCTCTCTCTCTCTCTCTCTCTCTCTCTCTCTCTCTCTCTCTCTCTCTCTCTCTCTCTCTCTCTCTCTCCTCTCTCTCTCTCTCTCTCTCTCTCTCTCTCTCTCTCTCTCTCTCTCTCTCTCTCTCTCTCTCTCTCTCTCTCTCTCTCTCTCTCTCTCTCTCTCTCTCTCTCTCTCTCTCTCTCTCTCTCTCTCTCTCTCTCTCTCTCTCTCTCTCTCTCTCTCTCTCTCTCTCTCTCTCTCTCTCTCTCTCTCTCTCTCTCTCTCTCTCTCTCTCTCTCTCTCTCTCTCTCTCTCTCTCTCTCTCTCTCTCTCTCTCTCTCTCTCTCTCTCTCTCTCTCTCTCCTCCCCGCCACCACCCCGCAGCCCTCCCCGCAGATTCCCCCGCGCTCCCCGCCACCGCACCCGCCTTTCCCGCCGCAGGCCCCCTCACTCCCGCCACCAACCCCGCCTTCCCCCCCCCCCCCCCCCCCGCAGGCCCCCTCACTCCCGCCGCCAACCCCGCCATCCCCCCGGCAGGCCCCTCACCCCGCCCCCCGCTCACCCCCGCCTTTTGCCCCCGTAGGCCCCCTCACTCCCGCCGCCAACCCCGCCTTTCCCCCCCCGCGCAGGCCCCCTCACTCCCGCCGCCAACCCCGCCATCCCCCCCGCAGGCCCCTCACCCCCGCCCCCCGCTCACCCCCGCCTTTCCCCCCCCCGCGTTCCCCACTGACTCCCCCGCCACCCTCCGCCAGTCCCCACCCGCATCCTCCGCCAGATTCCCCCGCGGCCCACCCCCAACTCCCCCACCTTCTCCCGCAGTTCCCCATCCGCCCAACTCCCCTCCACCTCCTCCCCGCGACCCTCCACCTCCTCCCCGCGACCCTCCACCTCCCCCGCCCACTCCCTCCACCTCCCCCGCCAAATTCCCCTCCCCCGCCTAGTCCCCCACCGAGTCCCTCTACCTCCTCCCCGCGACCCTCTAGCTCCCCCGCCAATTCCCCTCCCCCTCCCCCGCCTAGTCCCCCACGGCCCGCACCCAACTCCCCTCCACCCCCCGCTCAGTCCCTCCCCCTCCCCCTGCTTAGTCCCCCGCGGCCCACCCCCAACTCCCCTCCACCTCCCCCGCCCACTCCCTCCACCTCCTCCCTGCGACCCTCCCCCTCCCCCGCCTAGCCCCTCAGCCACCCCCTCGCACCTCCCCCACCCCCTCACACCACCTCCACCCCCTCCCGCCACCCTCACCCCCTCACACCACCCCCTCACCCTCTCCCACACCCTCCCCCGCCTCCCCTCACTTGCACATACACACTCCGCCACACACGCACACATCCACATATCCGTGCACACCCACTCACCCACATACTCACACACTCACATACAATCACGCACATGAACACACACACTCCCCCTCCCCCCTCTTAGTTCCCCACAGCCCCGCACCCAACTCCCCTCCCTCCCCCGCCAAATTCCCCTTCCCCTCCCCCGCCTAGTCCCCCGCGCCCCCCCCCACTCCCCTCCACCTCCCCCGCCCAGTCCCTCCACCTCCTCCCTACGACCCTCCCCCTCCCCCGCCTAGCCCCTCAGCCACCCCCTCGCACCTCCCCCACCCCCTCACACCACCTCCACCCCCTCGCGCCACCCTCGCCCCCTCGCACCACCCCCTCACCCTCTCCCACACCCTCCCCCGCCTCCGCTCACTTGCACATACACACTCCGCCACACACACACACATCCACATATCCGTGCACACCCACTCACCCACATACTCACACACTCACATACAATCACGCACATGAACACACACACTCTCACACCCATACATATGCACACACTCCCACACACACACCGACACATACACACATGCATCCTCACACACATACCCTCTCACCCCACATATAGGCCCACATGCACCTACACACACATATTCATACATGCACACACCCGCAGATGACAGAAGACACTTGGCTTTAAGGAGCATGCAGAAGCATAGAAGAAAAATGACATCTAAGCCAAACATGAAGGAGCTCTCATGGGTACAGAAGTACAATGAATCAAAAGCAAGATTTGGGTCTCGCACATCAAGTGGGGTAGCAGAAGGCTCAAGATAATGGTGCAGAACGCTTTATTACACATTATGTAGTACTATGGCCAAACATCCCACGGTGGTCTCCTCCTACACTTCCAGACAGGGCACTTCATGTTGAAATTCTCGGATTAAATCAATGATAATCTTAGATGGCAAGTGCAAAGGTAAAAGGTAATTGTTAGAAAGTGGAAGTGGAACTGACACCAACCATTCACAACGACTCCCTATTTTTGTGGATCTACTTCAAATCAAGTGGAATATTTGACCTACCCCCCAATTTTGGGTGATTAACCGGCGCGTGACCAGTGGACGTGAAGAATCGGCAAGGCCCTCTTGACCTATTGAGGCCTATAAAAACAATGGATTTGTGCTCATTAGGGGTACTTTTTTTGGAGTTACTTTGACGCGTGTATACGTGCAGAAGTTCTCTCTTGCACTTGGTGGTTTCAAGCCTATTGTAGGAGCTACTCTGTAGTGTGGATACAGAGGGTAGGCTTCTCAGTGGAGGGCTATGAGCACTATAGTGTAAGAGAGTGTCTTGGATTTTCTTTCTTTTTTGTGAGACCTATTGGTGTTAAGCTCTATTCTCTTGAGCAATTCCTTCATCATTTGTATTGATCTGTATTTATCTGCATAAGAGTACCACGAAGCTCTAAGCATTAGTTTTTGAGCATTTCCTTGACAAATCTTGTAATCATCTGAATCGAATCAAGAAGTGTATGGTCTTCCTTGGTCGATAGTTGTTCATAATTTCTGAAGTATGTACCACTCTGTGCAATCCTTGTTATCTATCTGATCACAGAAATGTTAAAGGGTATACTTCCCTAAAGAGAGCCCCCCTTGAGTAGGCGATGTACTGGATGTGTTAATCTTTAATCTCTACTTTTGTTAAAAGCGGATACCCCAGTACCTCCTCTACAGTTTGGCACGCCCGATGGGACCTTTGCATTTCTATGAGAGGTATTTTTGCCCTATTACATTTGCAAGTAGGTACATGACCCATACACGAGCAGATAAGGAGTCTCTTCGTGTTCGGAGGAGCCTTAATAAGTTAGCAATAATCACGGCTAGTGAGTCTACCTCCCCTCTGCCTTCCCTAAATTTATCTATTGATTTGGGTGTGACACCATTGTCAAAAGAGGGGTATAGGAGAACTCTAGACTTCTCCTCAGATACGTCCGAAGAAACACCAGTACAAATGGAGGATCTCTCTCATTTACTCTCCAGATTAAACATCAAATTTCCTACGTTCAAGGGACAAGCTTACGAGGATGCTGATGATCATGTGAGGAGATTCATCTCTTTATGCCGTGGAAGAGGTCTGCAAAATAGAGAGGATGCAATGCTGGCACTTTTTCCATCCACATTGGAGGGTCTTGCAGATAAATGGTATAGTCAATATGCAGATGGCCATTTCACTACATGGGAGGCTCTGAAGGCGGCATTCTCACAGACATTCCGACCAAGTGATTCCTCAGAAAGAGCTCTAGACCAGCTAGAGAACCTGAAACTAAGGCCAGGTGAATCCTTTCATGAACTTCACACTAGAACAAAAGCACTTGTTGCATGACTACCACATGCTCCAGGTGATTTCTTGGTTAAAAAGTGGATTGAGAAGGCTCTGCCCAGGTCATCTCAACAGAAGCTTCGTGAATCTCTTAGATTGGATGCGACCCTCAATGATTTTGTTGCACCGGCATCACGCATTGAAGAAGCAAGGCAACATTTTGAAGGGGATACATAACAAAAGTATGTTGCAGATCTGGATCCTATTGAGCAACTAAGGAGGGAACTGGAAGCATTAAAAATGCAACAAAATCAACAAGAAGAGAAGGTCTTGCCACCACTGCGACGCACGGATGATGGAGTAGCCCAACTTCGCCGTGAGTTAGAAGATTTGAAGACCATACAAGATATAAGGAGACAAATTTGGTGCACAATCTGTAACAACAATGGACATTCCAATGCTAATTGCCCTAACAAGGTAAGCTGTCAATTTTGTGGAAAAGATGGTCATGAAGCCAGAGAGTGTTATTACCTCAAGGGTACACAGCAGAGAGGTAACCCTCAAACTTTGGATTCATACTATGCTAGTACTTCAAATACATCTAATAGAGAGGAGAATAGGCCTGCAAAACCTAGATATAATAGACCCTTGATGTGCTATCGTTGTGGTGAATATGGCCACATGCAAAATAGGTGTTCTCTTCCAGAAGATGCACCTCCCTGTCAACATTGTCCAGAGGCCAAAGATCATTATACCAAGGATTGCCCAAGAGGTCGTCCTGCTCCGATCCACATGATTGCGGTCTCTCCACATGAAGAAGGAAAAACCACTCAGACTTATGCTGTTTCATCCTCTGCAATGCCCATGATGACTAGAGCTAGGCAAGCAGCTGCAACCCAGAGAGATGAACAACAAGGATTTCAGGATAAAGAGGAAGAAAAGGAGTCTGGATGGAAGGACCAAGCACAAATTGAAGGAGCTTATAATAAGATGACTACTTCTCTAAAGGGCCAACCAACAAGTATGCAAGAAAACACTCAGGAGGTAAACATTAAACAGATCTTGAAAGGTATTCATCACAAGGTTAGTCTATATGAACTTATAAGGATGGATTCAAAAATAAGAAGTGACTTACTGAAGATTATACACACTGCTCACTTGGTCCAATCACCTAGTATAGATGGTTTCATGGTTGATTTTCCCCCTGCACCCTTAGCAGACTACCAAAGCTCAAGATTATCTGTTTGTATAAAGGATGAAGCTCTCACAGGTGTGATCATAGATGGAGGCTCTGGTATCAAGTTAATGCCAGATTTTACAATGAAGAAGCTGAAATTGAACCCCACCAAGTTGGCACCATTCACGGTTACATTGGCAGATCAACATCGGGTTGCGCCACTGGGCGTTATTGAGAAGGTACTGATGGTAGTACAGGGCTGCCATTTTGTTCTAGATTTTGTTGTTATTGCACTTCCACAGGAGACTTCTTACCCTCTACTCCTGGGGAGACCTTGGCTGAGACAAGCAAAAGCTTTGCAAGATTGGGGGAAAAATAAACTATGGATTTCAACAAGCACCAATAGCCAACTGCAACTACACTTGGAAGAAGGATTTGATTCAGGAAAAACCACTGGATATACTGTGGATACTCAGGTAATGCCCTCTCTACCCCAAGAAGATGATACATTGTTAAATTGGATGATGGGAAGTGCAGAGTGTTGCACAGTGGAGATCAATGAAATTGAGGAAGAAGTTGCAGATAAGGAAATTATAGATAAGGGCAATGAAGACCACAAGGTGTGGGAGAATGAGCAACTGAAGGAAAATACAATCTTTGAGGAGGCTACCAATATAAAAGTATCAGAGAGGGAAGATTATGAACCTAAGAGCAGAGAAGATCTCCCTTTTGCAGATATACCTCAAGGTTGGATGAAAGAACATGTTGCAGAATATAAATTAAAATCCACTCCTGCATATAGTGGAGATGATTTCTCAAGCAAGACCAGTCCTGAAACATTGGTTCAAGAAGTAAATTTAGGGGATGAAGAGAACCCTCAAATGGTCCATTTGGCATCCTGGTTGTGGCATTATCCTCCCTTGCTACAGAAGGTAACTTCTTTGCTTTTTACTTACAAAAGTGTCTTCGCATGGTCCTACAAAGATTTAACAGGAATACCAGAAGAGCTTGGATTACATCGGATACCCTTAGTTGAGGGAGCCACGCCAGTAAGAAGTAGGCCATATCGACTCAATCCGAAGTATGCAGAGGCGGTAAAGGCAGAGATTACAAAACTAGAGGAAGCAGGTATAATTGTGCCAGTAGAACATTCAAGGTGGCTTTCCTCTATGGTTATAGTGCCCAAGAAAAATAGCGGAAAAATAAGAGTATGTGTTGATTTTCGTGCTTTGAATAAAGTGACTATTCAAGATGGATTTCCTCAGCCCTTCACAGAGCAAGTACTTGAAGAAGTAGCTGGTCACACTTTGTATAGTTTCTTGGATGGTTTTAGTGGCTACAATCAGATAGTGATCGATCCTGATGATAGGGACAAAACAGCCTTTGTCACTCCCTGGGGCACTTATGTCTATACTCGAATGGCTTTTGGTTTGAAGAATGCACCGGCTTCATTTAATAGAACGATGTATCTGATATTGGGCAAATGGTTAA
Source organism: Ceratopteris richardii (assembly GCA_020310875.1). Lineage (NCBI taxonomy): Eukaryota > Viridiplantae > Streptophyta > Polypodiopsida > Polypodiales > Pteridaceae > Ceratopteris > Ceratopteris richardii. Next base: position 133,025,978 of record CM035421.1, on the reverse strand, counting down.
CAACCTTTCTACGCATTTTCATGGATGACTTTTTAGTATTTTCAGGTACAGATAGAAGGGCAGCAGTTCAAGATTTCCATGACCATTTGGAAAATCTAAAAGAAATCTTTGAGCAATGTCTCAAAACAGGTTTGAAATTGAATCCTGATAAATGTCACTTTTTGGTCACTAAGGGCACTCTTCTTGGTCACATAGTATCTGCTGAAGGCATAACTGTTGACCCCGCGAAGGTTACAGCTATTCTTTCCATGCCAATTCCACAAAGCCCAAAGGACGTGCAAAGTTTCTTGGGCCATGCAGGGTATCATAGAAGATTCATTAGGATGTATTCAGAAATTGCTAAGCCCTTGTCAAGGCTTACCAGTAAAAAGATCCCTTTCTCATGGAGTGCTGAAGCCGACAGAGCATTTTGTGAATTAAAGTTGAGGCTATGTACTGCTCCACTTTTAAGTGTTCCTAATTGGTCATTGGAATTTCATGTGCATACAGATGCTAGTCTTCATGCTGTTGGTGCAGTTTTAGCTCAACCATCATCTCACAAAGTGGATAGACCTATCTCTTATGCCAGCAGATTACTCAACCAAGCTGAAAGAAATTACAGTACAATGGAAAGAGAAGGTTTGGCTATCGCATTTGCCCTTCAAAAGTTCCGACATTATCTCCTTGGTGTACATTTCATTGTTATTTCTGATCATCAGCCCTTGAAGTATTTGATAAACAAGCCTAGAGTAGCTGGAAGGATCTCGAGATGGTTACTCCTATTTCAAGAATTTAATTTTGATATTCATATTAAGCCAGGAAAAGAGCACTACATGGCAGATCAAGTGTCCAGGACGGCAATGAGCGAAAAGGCAACAGGTATTAATGATGAATTGGTGGATAGCAATCTTTTCCTAGTAGCAATTCGGACTGGTTGGTATGATGAGATTCTCCATGTTCTTACTATTGGAAAGATCCCAGAACACTTGACACCTGTAGAAAAGAGAAGATTGCTACTGAAAACCAAAGCATATTCTCTTATAAATGGAAATTTATATAAATACTGTCAGGATGATATATTGAGAAGGTGTGTCTATCCAGAAGAGGTAAATCTTTTGCTGGAGACTGCACACAATGAAGGACACCTAAAGGGGGAAGAATTGGCTCATAGAATCATCCACAAAGGGTTATGGTGGCCTCATATTTTCAAGGATGCAATCAAGTTTGCAAAAGAATGCCACATCTGTCAGAGATATGCTCCCACGCCAACCAGATTGAATTTCCAACCATTAGTCATATCTACCGGATGGCTTCCATTTGAACGATGGGGTCTTGATTTCATAGGGCCAATTAGCCCAACTGGGCAACCTAGAGGAAAAAAGTATATTTTGATGGCCACATGCTATGCCACTAAATGGATAGAGGCTAAAGCTACTGTGGACTGCACGGCTTTAACAGTAGCTAAATTTATGTATAAACGTATTTTCTCAAGATTTGGTTGCCCACTCGAAATAACTAGCGATAGGGGCACACATTTTGTAAATCAATTGCTCCAGTTTATATTTGACGGGTACAAAATCTTCCATAAAAAATCTTGTGCCTACTACCCAAGGGCAAATGGCCAAGCAGAAAGCTCCAATAAGATTTTGATCGGACTACTTCACAAATTGTCTTTTGATCATCAAAGCTCTTGGCCACTAGCATTAATTGGTGCAATTTGGGCTTTCAGAACCACAAAGAGGGGAACCACGGGCTAGACTCCATTTCGGTTAGTATATGGAAAAGAGGCATTGGCCCCATTTGAGTTCATTATCAGAAAAGGAAATAGGAATCAAAACCATTGGAATTGAACCCCCCATTCAGAGATTGGTGGCGTTAGAAGAGTACAGAGAAGGGGCAATGCAGAAACTCCAGGTAACACAAGAAGGGCGCAAGAGACTGCATGACAGGTATCTGAGATCCAATGAAGTTTAGGAAGGGTCCATGGTTTTAATGCATCAAGTCCCAACAATTTCAACTAAATTGGCACCTAAATGGGTAGGACCTTATAAGGTAATCAAGGTATTGCCACACGGCGCAATGCATTTGGAAGATTTGCAGGGTAGAAGGATTCCCCTGGTCAACATCTCCCGGGTGAAAAGGTACCTAAAATAAGTCAGCTTGGAAGAATTTCAACCATTGTACATACCGCATGTCGTTTGAATATTTGCAATTATTCCGTCATTCAAGTACCTACAGTTATTGCATTCAATAAGAATATTGCACCGAGACGGTGCAAAATCCTGATGTGGGGGTCTGTAGTACCCCTCCTTCCTCTCTCTATAATAGGCAGAGTTGTTATGCTACAGATTGCATTGCCATTCGCTCTTTTACTGGCTCTATGGTTTTGAGATAAATATGCTCCAGTTCTTCTCCTTGTATTCAGAGGGTGGCTGACAAGATGCTACTTATGGTCAACTGCCCGAATCTCCCTCTCTCTCCCTCCAACTCCCCCTCACGTATCCCCGCCCCTCACCCTCCCACCACCTCCACCCACCACCTCCGCACCTATCTCCGCAAGCCCCCCCTCAGCCCTCCCCTCTAAACCCCCCTCAGCCCTCCCCGCAAAGCCCCCCTCTAACCCCCCTCTGCCTCCCCGCAAAGCCCCCTCCTCCACGTACCCCCTCTCTCTCTCTCTCTCTCTCTCTCTCTCTCTCTCTCTCTCTCTCTCTCTCTCTCTCTCTCTCTCTCTCTCTCTCTCTCTCTCTCTCTCTCTCTTTCTCCCCTCCTATCACTCCCTCCCACCACCTCCGCCCACCACCTCCGCACCTATCTCTGCAAGCCCCCCCTCAGCCCTCCCCTCTAAACCCCCCCTCAGCCCTCCCTGCAAAGCCCCCCTCTAAGCCCCCTCTGCCTCCTCGCAAAGCCCCCCTCTAACCCCCCTCAGCCCTCCCCGCAAAGCCCCCCTCAAACCCCCAGCCCTCCCCGCAAAGCCCCCCTCTAACCCCCCTCTACCTCCCCGCAAAGCCCCCCCTCACGTACCCCCCTCTCTCTCTCTCTCTCTCTCTCTCTCTCTCTCTCTCTCTCTCTCTCTCTCTCTCTCTCTCTCTCTCTCTCTCTCTCTCTCTCTCTCTCTCTCTCTCTCTCTCTCTCTCTCTCTCTCTCTCTCTCTCTCTCTCTCTCTCCTCTCTCTCTCTCTCTCTCTCTCTCTCTCCTCTCTCTCTCTCTCTCTCTCTCTCTCTCTCTCTCTCTCTCTCTCTCTCTCTCTCTCTCTCTCTCTCTCTCTCTCTCTCTCTCTCTCTCTCTCTCTCTCTCTCTCTCTCTCTCTCTCTCTCTCTCTCTCTCTCTCTCTCTCTCTCTCTCTCGCTCGTGCGTTCTCACTCTTTCTCTCTCTCTCTCTCTCTCTCTCTCTCTCTCTCTCTCTCTCTCTCTCTCTCTCTCTCTCTCTCTCTCTCTCTCTCTCTCTCTCTCTCTCTCTCTCTCTCTCTCTCTCTCTCTCTCTCTCTCTCTCTCTCTCTCTCTCTCTCTCTCTCTCTCTCTCTCTCTCTCTCTCTCTCTCTCTCTCTCTCTCTCTCTCTCTCTCTCTCTCTCTCTCTCTCTCTCTCTCCTCCCCACCACCACCCCGCAGCCCTCCCCGCAGATTCCCCCGCGCTCCCCGCCACCGCACCCGCCTTTCCCCCCGCAGGCCCCCTCACTCCCGCCACCAACCCCGCCTTCCCCCCCGCAGGCCCCCTCACTCCCGCCGCCAACCCCGCCATCCCCCCCCGCAGGCCTCTCACCCCCGCCCCCCGCTCACCCCCGCCTTTCCCCCCACAGGCCCCCTCACTCCCGCCGCCAACCCCGCCTCCCCCCCCCCCCCCCCCCGCGCAGGCCCCCTCACTCCCGCCGCCAACCCCGCCATCCCCCCCGCTAGCCCCTCACCCCCGCCCCCCGCTCACCCCCGCCTTTACCCCCCGCGTTCCCCACTGACTCCCCCGCCACCCTCCGCCACTCCCCACCCGCATCCTCCACCAGATTCCCCCGCGGCCCACCCCCAACTACCCCACCTTCTCCCGCAGTTCCCCATCCGCCCAACTCCCCTCCACCTCCTCCCCGCGACCCTCCACCTCCCCCGCCCAGTCCCTCCACCTCCCCCGTCAAATTCCCCTCCCCCTCCCCTGCCTAGTCCCCCACCGAGTCCCTCTACCTCCTCCCCGCGACCCTCCACCTCCCCCGCCAATTCCCCTCCCTCTCCCCCGCCTAGTCCCCCGCGGCCCGCCCCCAACTCCCCTCCACCCCCCGCTCAGTCCCTCCCCCTCCCCCCGCTTAGTCCCCCGCGGCCCACCCCCAACTCCCCTCCACCTCCCCCGCCCAGTCCCTCCACATCCTCCCTGCGACCCTCCCCCTCCCCCGCGTAGCCCTTCAGCCACCCCCTCGCACCTCCCCCACCCCCTCACGCCACCTCCACCCCCTCGCGCCACCCTCGCCCCCTCGCACCACCCCCTCACCCTCTCCCACACCCTCCCCCGCCTCCCCTCACTTGCACATACACACTCCGCCACACACACACACACATCCACATATCCGTGCACACCCACTCACCCACATACTCACACACTCACATACAATCACGCACATGAACACACACACTCTCACACCCATACATATGCACACACTCCCACACACACACCGACACATACACACATGCATCCCCACACACATACCCTCTCACCCCACATATAGGCCCACATGCACCTACACACACATATTCATACATGCACACACCCGCAGATGACAGAAGACACTTGGCTTTGAGGAGCATGCAGAAGCATAGAAGAAAAATGACATCTAAGCCAAACATGAAGGACCTCTTCTCAGGATGAACATGGGTACAGAAGTACAATGAATCAAAAGCAAGATTTGGGTCTCGCACATCAAGTGGGGCAGAAGAAGGCTCAAGATAATGGTGCAGAACGCTTTATTACACATTATGTAGTACTATGGCCAAACATCCCACGGTGGTCTCCTCCTACACTTCCAGACAGGGCACTTCATGTTGAAATTCTCGGATTAAATCAATGATAATCTTAGATGGCAGGTGCAAAGGTAAAAGGTAATTGTTAGAAAGTGGAAGTGGAACTGACACCAACCATTCACAACGACTCCCTATTTTTGTGGATCTACTTCAAATCAAGTGGAATATTTGACCTACCCCCCAATTTTGGGTGATTAACCGGCGCGTGACCAGTGGACGTGAAGAATCGGCAAGGCCCTCTTGACCTATTGAGGCCTATAAAAACAATGGATTTGTGCTCATTAGGGGTACTTTTTTTGGAGTTACTTTGACGCGTGTATACGTGCAGAAGTTCTCTCTTGCACTTGGTGGTTTCAAGCCTATTGTAGGAGCTACTCTGTAGTGTGGATACAGAGGGTAGGCTTCTCAGTGGAGGGCTATGAGCACTATAGTGTAAGAGAGTGTCTTGGATTTTCTTTCTTTTCTGTGAGACCTATTGGTGTTAAGCTCTATTCTCTTGAGCAATTCCTTCATCATTTGTATTGATCTGTATTTATCTGCATAAGAGTACCAGGAAGCTCTGAGCATTAGTTTTTGAGCATTTCCTTGACAAATCTTGTAATCATCTGAATCGAATCAAGAAGTGTATGGTCTTCCTTGGTCGATAGTTGTTCATAATTTCTGAAGTATGTACCACTCTGTGCAATCCTTGTTATCTATCTGATCACAGAAATGTTAAAGGGTATACTTCCCTAAAGAGAACCCCCCTTGAGTAGGCGACGTACTGGATGTGTTAATCTTTAATCTCTACTTTTGTTAAAAGCGGATACCCCAGTACCTCCTCTACAACCGACACCAATGAACTGAAGTAAAGTTGAGAGGGTATGGAATGTCGGATGGTAAGAAGATATTGGATCACAAGGATATAGTGAACCATCAGTCCAAAGATCAATACTCTTTTCTCTAGCCACACACTGTTCATTTTGAGAATCGACATCATTGTTGCATTGTATATTTGGAGCAAACTCTTTAGGCACACGAACATGGATACTTGTTGATGAAGGAGCATAAGGACTTTCTAGTGTGAAGTTTGTAATACATGTTAACACCATCTTTGTGAATGACCAAGAATGTAAAAAAATAAGTGGAAAGCTGGTTGGAAGGGACTCTGAAGCATATGTTTTGCTCAAAAAATGTGTTTTCTTGTATGTGGATGGGTTTAATTGTATTTTTCACTTTGCATGGTTGAAAATCATGAAACTTGAAAAAAGTCATTTTTTGGGGGAAACATAGTCATGGATTTGATGATGTGCCACGTAGTTTTAGAGGGAGTTTGAAAATTATACTTTTTCTAAAAGAAACTTTAAAAACTGAGTCGAAAAAAGTGACTTCTAACATATATATTTACGAAATCGGCCCTTTAAGTAAACATACTCTAAAAATGATACTTTAAACAAAAATCATTTTTTTACTCAAATACATGCCTAAGCTTGATGATGTGGAAAGTAGACACTCTTGCTCTCTCTAGAAGAAGAAAGAGAGGGGCCTAGTAAAGCGTAAAAAGGAGCCTACTCCATACTACTAAAAAGTGTCATATTAAATGCATTTTGTCCCCTTACAAGGCCCATGTAGGTTTCATTTTTCTCCCTAGTGATTAGGAAAGATAATATGTCTCTTTAACCTTTGATGTCTACTAGAGTATTAGCAAATGGGGATTGGAATTCATTGGACCTATACATCCACCAACTAACATCTCTTATGTAGAGTGGATAATAGTGGCAATTACCTATCTAACAAAATTGGTTGAAGCAAAATCCATAGTGAGAAATGATGCTCAAACCACATCTAAGTTCTTGATTGAACATGTTATCACCGGATACAAACCACCAATAGAATGTGTATGTATCTCTATCTCTCTATTTTTCTCTCTCTCTCTCTCTCTTTCATCTCTCCCTCTTTCTCTCTCTCTCTTTCATCTCTCTCTCCCTCTTTCTCTCTCTCTTTCTCTCTCTCTCTCTTTCATCTCTCTCTCTCTATCTCTATTTGTAATAAAGAACAAAACAATCACTTACACTAATGTAATTCTTTGGATTGCTCTCATCAAAGCTCAATCGACTTCCTCTCTTGTCAAGTTCCAAAGAACCAATGCCAAAAAGCTCCTGCAAAACACAAGAAAAGAGAAATTAGGAAAGAAAAAACATAGAGAAAGAGAGACAATGAAAGAGTGCATGCATCACTTACCTAGTTGCCAGAGAGAGAGAGAGACTTGTGTGTGTTGAGAGAGAGAGAGATAGATAGAGAGAGAGAGATTTTTGTGTGTGTGTATGTGCACAAGATGATCACAATGTAGGTTGATGAGCACAATGTACGTATGCAAAATTTGACAATAACAATATGTAGTTCAAAATAGAGTGGAGTGTCCACTTTTTGCTCTCGGGTTATTAAAACATGCCATCCATACAAGCATTGGTATATGCACTGGTATAAGCATCGGTAATCCCAAGAATATACCAAAGCTTCTACTAGTGCTTACTCATAAGCATTATCATCTTGAATGTGTTAACATAGTTATTTTGATACTCAGCATAGTGAACATTATTTGGAATGAGCTTTAAGTATTATCATTGATTCCTACTCTTTCCCTAGTTCTTTTCATCTATAATTGGAGTTTTTTAATCCATTGTGTTTGGTCTATAGGGTTGGCTTTCCTCAGAATGCCCACACCTAAACATGTGAGTCTATACAGGTAGAATGATGCAAGATTTTTGTTGGCTAAGAACATTTGTAATCACAAAAGGATAAATGCATGGGCAATGCATCAAACAACTAGATGGGTAGACATTGTTTCTGGTTAAATTCACAAGGCTATATGAAAGCATCAACTCTTTACACCCATCTAGCAAGGTGTCTAAACATGGTTGGAACCAAGTTAATGAAATCTTAGCATGGGAAAGCCTCTCCAAAATATGTAGAATGTTTTAGAAAGTATGATATTAAGAGCAATTTATATGTCCTTTATCACAAGGATTGTCCTTCTTTTCTAGATTGTTCTCTCAAGATTTTCCAGGTTTAAGTCTCGAGAATAAAACTTGAAAGGAAACTCAAAATAAATATGCGCACCATATTTATAAAGTAGATGGGTTCAACTACAGGAAGTGCCTCCTAAAAGACTTGCACAAAATATGAACTGGTGAGTATTAGACTAGTTTTGCAAAAAAACCTTGATTTACTATGGAGAAAGTCTAAGGCCTTAAAAAGAAAACACTTCAGTTCTCGATTATAGTGAAAACGTTATCTTGGAGTAGCGAGAATGAGAGTGAGCTCGAGTTGATGAGGTTATGCAAAGGGCTTTCCAAGAGGCTTGGAGAAACCATCAATTAAAGGCCAACGTTGAACCTAAATGGAATTATATAAGACCCATGTTGATAAGAGATGTTTAAAAGCCATTGTAATTTCAGAGATTCTCTCCATGTTATTCAACTTTGTATGCGATGTAATGTTAGTAAAACTTTTGTGTTGCAAATTAATATTTTACTTTTGTTTCTCATTTGTTAATTTCAAGTCTCTTTAGGTGTGTATGTATGCAACTATGTGTCAAGGCCAAGACAAATATGTAGATGTTTGTCAAGTGTAAATCTAGATAAATAGAATCTTTTCTTTTGTGTAGAGTTGTGTTGTATATATTCAAGAATTATGAAATACACTAAAACATATGAATGGCATACCAATGCTACCCATACCGCTGGTCATACTCTTGCATCAGTATGACCATTGAAAATGTCAAGAAAGACCATGCTAGCCATACCGATGATCACTTGGGCATTAGTATAGCTGTTGAAAGCTTGTTGCCAGTATAAGCATTTTTATATGTTACTAAGGAGAGAATGCTAATTATAATAATTAGCATTATCAGAATTTCAAAAAGAAAAAACATGTGCATATGTCTTTTGGCATTTGACACAAAAACCTCTTGCTTATAGATTCTTGAGTGCAAATAATCCTCCATAGTTTTGTGTTGTAGCTAACAACACATACTTTCATAAATTTTATTTAATATACTTTCCTATTTTGAAAGTGATAGATAAAGAATGAAACGTTGTGTAGATACCAAACTAAGGAATCATATGCATAAATGTTACTCAAGACATGCTCAATCATAGAATCTTCTTTCAGCTTTGTTTAGACGATAACAAATCATCGCAAGAGAAAAATGAGGCATTTGGGGGTCAAGTGAACTAGTTATTGCATACACTGTTCGCGAACTTCTATGCCCATGAACATAATTTTCCATGAAGATGACCAGGTGGATTTCGACATTGCAAGCGAAGCCTCTTATGTCTATTTATAGATATTAAAAAATCTATCAAGTTCGGCGCATATCGCTACAAGCAAGACTTTCAAGTGCATCAAGCTCTAGATGATATATGATAGTTTCTTTTGGTGTCTTGCTCTCCTCCATTTGACCACTCTAGGTTGGATCAATATGAGCTTTCTTTGCATACAACTCCTAAATGCTAACCATCCTTCTCTTAACAAGATGCTCTACTCTAGGAGTATCAAGCAAATCTACATCAACATGTTTTGTTAATTGATTAAGAGATTCTACATAGAGAAATAACATTAAAACGAGTATAAAGTATACCATTGAAATTATGCTTATAAGTGTACTTATGTATTTAGCACGATCCTTATTCTAGCTAACATAAGCTTTATGCATATTAGCGCAAATAGTCTTCATACTTAAGGTACCACATAATTTATGGTAATTATCCCAACAACTATGCTGACTAGCACAATCTTTATGTTATCTAACATACAATCTATGCTAATTAACAAAACTAGCATGCTTAATGTGACTTTGAATATGCTAACTAGCATATGATCGATGTTTATTAGCCCAACATGCATGATAACTACCAAAACTAGTGTAGTAGCTAACATAGGATTTATGTGAATGAACATAGCTACTATGCTAACACACTTTGCTAATCATAACAATGAGTCCTAACTTAGACCTTAACTATGGAATCTATCATGAAGATTCTACTATTAGCATATACAATCTGTTTATCAGCAAGAGCTTTATGTTAATTAGCATAGGCATTGTGTGAAACAGCATTTTAATTTCGCAAATCAACACAATCACTATTCTAAGTTCCACAACAAAGTACATGACCTCTAATAAGAAGTGTCTTAACAAGCATAATTTCTGCACTTATGTACTCCTAACATAGGAAATAAATAGTCTTGAAATTTATATGGCAATTTGTAGCACTGAAACTTGTTCTCATGAGAGTTGTGGTTGTAAAGTAGACTCTATGGTAAGCATGATTGTGGAAAAATATTTATATCAGAAGGTAGAAAATTCTTTGAGAGAAGTAAAATCTATGGAGCCACTTCACCATCTTCAAAAATTAGATGCAAGTGTTGCTTAAGGATTTGCACTATATGTTTTCAACGTCTCACTTGAACCTGAAAAGTAGACTACGCATATTTTTAATATCTACATGGAAGGTTATCCTAATGAAAATATCATTAAAGCTATACTTATGAATAAGCAAAAAAATGCAACATCCATACTACTATCATCATTAAAACTATCCTTCAATGCAAAGATCCTAAGCTTTTCTAATGTTTCTTTCTTCACTAAGATCTTGATTTCAATGTCAAAGCAGCAATTATGATCTAAGTTGCCTTGTTGTTTGAGAAAGAATAACAAATCTTGAGCTTCATTGAATTTCTCTTAAGGGAGATGATAGTTGGATTGATCTGCACAATAGTGGCTTACTTTATCTTGGCTTTCTCTAAAGACACTTGAGCTACGTTTAGCTCCCCTCATAAGTTTTCCAAAGTAGTTTCTCAACCTTATGACATGCTTACTCTTACCTTGAGAAAACATCCCTATGGTAGGGACCCTATCAACAAAAGTGTTTCAAACTTTCATAAGACAATAGGGAAGTATGCCATGTGGAATATGTGCAATCCATGTGTTGTTCATCATTCAAATCTTATTCTGTCTAATCATCCTCCTCCTTGGCGACTACAAGACATGGTTGATTGCAAATCATCTACTTATGCACATGGCTTCTAGAGTAACCTTTGTCTTTGAGCTCATGCATGAATTCAGCAACCAATTTTCCTAGTTACATCGCATACATGTACCATTTGTGAAAAGTGATCAACTAAATTTTTTAGCGTATTCTTTCACAAATGATTCTATAATTTCCATATTTGTGGAGTCCTTTGCTACACCATGTGGTGGAAGATAATACATTTCTCATACACTTCTAGATGAATAGAACTGCATTTGATATTCTTATTATTGCTCTCCATAGGTTGCATACAAACTCAAGATCATTCCTTCCAACACATCATCCCATTGCACTAGCTTCAAATCAAACTCTTGATTAGCAAGGCAATAAACATCATTGAATTCAATAGACATGAGTAACTTCTTCTTTTGCACTAAGTAGAATATCCTTGGTGCTCTCTAAAAACATGCATCAATGAGGTTGGAATACTTATACAAAACATACCTCCTACGCTCATCCTACTCATCATAATGTGTGTGTCATGCATGCATCATGGTAGAAACATTTCATAGAATTGATATGCACACACACACATACACTTTACACACACACACATACACACACACACACACATATATATATACATATATACATATATATATATATATATATATAAAGAGAGAGGCAATGAAAGATAGGGAGAAAGAGAATATTGAAAGATGAAGTTAAACCAAAATTCGAAGCTAGAGCAAAAGCTCCATAGTTTCTACTTATTTTTGAAAACAATTTGGCCATATTCAAATTTACTTTGTGCATGGGTTTGGGATGCATTAGTGTCCTACTTTATGTATGATTAGTGAAAGGATAATCTGAGCAAATGTTTCTTCAATTTGTTTTTTTGCGAGTTTGTTATGCACACTCCCTAGTATTGTCAGTGCTTCTGGGAGATAATGTGGGTTCCTTCTTTTTCATCATGCTAAATGAAGTATTATAGAGGTGGATGAGACTTTCTTGTGACTTGAGAATATGGGGTGGGGATGCAAGCTTTGGATTGGAAATATCGATGGATACAACTCAAGAATAGTCACATTAACGTGCTTCTACCCATTTGTGCTCATCCTCTCCATAGCCCATAGATCATCTTCTATAAGTAGCTATAAGAAGCCATTAAAATATACCACTAGCTAAGCCATGCAAACACACCATTCCTAGTCTTGTAGGATTCATTCCTTGTAGCATAATATGGTCCACTATTTGAACAAGAAAAATGTTTACTTTGATTGAGGTTGTGTTGCTTCTTTTGGAAGAAGAGCAATCAAGAGTGAATCCAAGTGGTAAGCTGGAGGGATTGCAAAACATGCTATGACACAAAAGGAAAAAAGGAAGTATTTTTCAACTATGAATTCATCAAAACCAAAGCCTCACTCTTCGTCTTCCACTTCCTCATCTCAAGGATGATATTCAAAACAAGAAGAAGTGCAAGTATTGTCAAAAAGTTGGTCATATCATTGATCGATGTTGAATGTTTTCTAAGCACAATGAAAAGAAGAAGAATGTGGCATGTCTATTCTTGAGAATACATCTAATGCAAATAATGATGTCACATATCTTGGTCTTTTGGTGCATTATCTTGGCATGCAATTTTTATCCATTGGGGAGGCGGATTTTTGTCCATCTAGCAAAGTACATCGAGAGGCTACTTTAGCTTTTGGTTTTGAGGATACCGATCCTATGCCAAAACGAATGGAAATAGGATTTAAGTTCTCAATTGAGGATGCAGATGATGTATTTGATACTTCTTTTTATCGGCAAGATATGGATGTTTGATATATGCAGGTAACACAAGGTCGTATATACAATATGTAGTCTCCGAGTTAGGTTGTCTTATGCATAGCCCTAGTACTAAGCATTGTCAAGTGGTAAAACATGTGTTTATATATGTCAAAGGCACTTTGCATTTGGCTCTATTTTATGGTAGAAATGCTCATCCATGCTTGCGTGCTTTTAGAAATAGTGATTGGGCTACTTGTTACGGTTGTTGATATATTTAGGTAGTGATGTGTGTGAACACTCTAGGACTCCCGGGGCACTTTTTTCCCTCTTTAGGAGGTTTTTCCCCCACTTGTATATACGCCTACAGCCCTAACATGCTACTTATCTTTGTACATTCTAGTGATAATACATTCAGCATTCTGTGTTGTGCTCGAAGCTTCTTCTTCTTCCTTGTGTTGTTCGTGTGCTTCCGTAGACGTCTAACTTCAACAATTGGTATCAGAACCAGTCGCCTCTTCATCTAGGGAAATGTCTAAACCTCTCCGGTTGCAATCTCAAAATTGCACAAAATTTGGTAACCATACTCAAGCTATTTCAGAGATCACAAAAACTTTGCTATCTGGTGCCGAAATCATGATGTGAGCACATTTTGGCCTTCGAATGCACTATCATAGCGCTTGTGTAGGAAATTTTGTCTTTTTGTGCCAAGGGTATATTCCATTTTTGGTTCGCCAATATAAGCATCTCAAAGTCTGCTACAAAATTAGCAGAATTCATCTAGACAGCTCTGTTCAACTTTTTGAAATATAGTCAATTTTTTGCATCAAGGTATTTTAGTCACCGGCCATGGCGAAAAGCAGTGATGTATTCCGTATGTTGGTTGTTGAGGATAAGTTGGATGGTACGAACTACCCATTATGGGCTTATATGATGCATCATGTATTGGTCGTAAAAGGACTATGAAATATTGTGCAGTGTGTTAAAAGATGTCCTATTACACTTGCGAATAGAGGTACTGCAAATATAAGTGTTGGAGCTGATGGAGATGGTGTCGAAGATAATGATATTCTGTAGATTCTTGTTCATGTTGTTGTTTTCTTTGCACCTACTACAGAGCAAATTTTTTGGGATGGCAGAGATGCATAGGCACATGCATTGATAGCTTTGTCTATCAAATGTGCCATTATTCCTCACATTCCCTCTTGCAGAACAGCTAACAATGCTTGGGATACACTTATCACATTGTAAGGCTAGGAATGAGGCTCAAGTTGCTTACCTCTAAAAACAATTGGAGAGTGAGCATAGGAATGAAGGTGATTCTATGGATAGTTCTCTCACATACAATCAAGCATTTGAAAGAATAGTTGATTTCTGCTAATGAAGTTATACTAGATAGCTCACTTGTGCAGACCGTTCTGAATGGTCTTCTTGACTCATATCAGAGTTTTGTTTCTACTCTTTGTTTGATGAAAACTAAAAGCACACAAAAACAAAGTTTTGCAATATATGAGACAGTAAAGAGTATTAAGTGCATCTCCCCCTACTGTTTGCATTTTTGACCCATCTTCTCATGAGCACTGCATATCTGTAGTAGACTTAGACGTTTGCTACTTTGATAGTGGGGCAACCAAACATATTACCTCGCAACGCAGTTTCTTCTCTTCACTTGGGCCTGCCCCTACACGGAATACTGTTACATTTGCCAATAACTCCTCGTATCTTGTTATGCAAGTTGGTAAGATCATTTTGACTATTGTTGATGGTAGTTCTTTCACTTTTTCAAATGCTTGTTTGTGCGAGGGATCAAGAAAAATATGTTATTAGTTTCTGCATTAGTCAAGATTGGCTTGGTTGTGAAATTTGTTGATGACAGATGTACACTTCATGATCTATCAAATGGCAACATCATGATTGCTTCTGGCATTTTATGTCATGGGCTTTATAAGCTCATAGATTATGAAAGATCTATAAATTATTTAGCATGTGAAGTACATGAATCTCAGGCTATGTCAGATGCAAAGTTTTGGCATGCATGCTTTGGTCATTTGAATTTTGCTAGATTGCTATGCCTGTAGAAATCTAAAATGGTGTCCTCTTTGCCCAAATTTGAGGCACTCGATAAACACGTATGTGAAGGCTATATTTGGGCAAAATGGAGCATTCTTCCGTTCCAAAAGATGGTTCAGCTCGGGCTACTAAAAAAATTGCAGCTTGCACATAGTGATGTCTCTGGTCCTATGCATACACCTCTTTTGGGAACTATGTTTACTTCGTGACTTTCATCGATGATTTGTCCAGGCATGAATGGGTATATCCATTGAAGGAAAAGTCTAAATTGTTTATGTGCTTGACACAATTTCTGGTTTTGGTTGAAATCTATCAGCATGTAAAATGGGCACCCTCCATTCTAATCGAGGGGGGGATTATATGTCTTATGACTTTAATGCATTTTTGGTTGAACGAGGGATAAAACGTCAGTGTACAGTGCTGTATACACCTCAAGAAAATGGAGTTGCTGAACAAAAAAATAGGTCACACATGGAGATGGCGAGGTGTATGGTCAAGAGTGAGGCTTTACCACATAGTTTTTGGCTTGAGGTTGTTATGTGCAACATATGTACTGAATAGGTGTCTCACTAAAGCGCTGCACTATAGCACTCCATATGAGGCTTTGCATGGTTGCAAGGGCATCTATTGCTCATATGTGTGTTTTTGGTTGTCTAGCATATGCATTAGTGCCTGAACAACATCGTAAAAAATTGGATGATAAAGCAATAAAATGTATTTTTGTTGTGTACAATTCTCAAAGTAAAGGCTTTCCTCTATACCATCCATAGACTAAACACAATCTTGTTAGCGATGATGTTGTTTTGTGAGAGATGCTATTCAACCATTGCTTTCATGTATTAAGGAGACATCTGTTAGCTCCAAAGACATGTATGATACTTTGCTACCTCTTTTTACAAGTGGATGGTTAGCCTAATGAGGCAACTTCTAAGCCTTTGGAGGTTTCATGTGATGATGCAGATGATTCCATTTTTTTTGTAGATTTACATGATGCACTTGTTGATGAGAGAATTGATATTGAGCAAGCAAAAACTATGCCAAAATGCCTAGTGCAAACCTTGCGTGATAGAAAATTAGATGCACCTTTGTCATATCATACTTGGTCGAGCTCTCATAATGCCTCGTTTGCGTCAGATTGCTATCTTATGGCTGCCTCTAGTCTCAGCTTTTTTGCATATAACTCTCCAAGGTGGCAGCTATTTTTTCTCTATATCCAAAGGACTAAGTAGGTCTTCAAGCAAGAATTTGAAAACATTATAAGTGTTCTTAAATCATAGTGGATATTCCTCTACATGATTAGTTAAGTCCTCTTGTGCAATACAATATAATGCATTTTGTCAATGCCTTTAGGCATAGTCACAATATCTACTACCCACTTATAGTGAATACAAGGTGGATACGTAGAATCCAAAGGATCTCTATGTTTGATTGACCAATGAATTTGACATGTGAAACATGTAGAAACATAGTTACTAATCTCAACATACATCCTAGGCCAACAATAGGTACTTTGAATTTTTTCATATGTTTCATAAAACCCTTTATGACCTACCCATAATATTTCATGCATTTTATTCATTATGTGCAACTAAAGATCTTGTTTTCCTAAGAATTTTTGTGGATTTTTAACCTTATCCTTAACATTTCTCCCAAGGTAAGTGTTACATAGGAAAAAATTGTAATCTCTTTTTCCTAATGTTTCAAAATCTACTCAATCGTAGTCCAGCTAGGTAATGGTTGCAATGTACTTAGGTACTTTAATATGCCTTTCCATTCATCTTCATGCTCAGAGTCATGAAATTGCTCATACTCATAGATATGTGGAACAAAATCAACAAAGTTCACATTCTTAAAAAGTGATGGAGTTAAAGATTTGTTTGCGAGGAAAAGTTCTCTATCAACCTCTCCTATGCAAATTTTCTTGGTTACTGGGATAGAATGATTCAACTTATCACCAATCAAAAGACCCGCTGGTTCATCTTGGGTAATCCGAGGATTGCAATCGCCTTTAAGAAGTGAGATAGAGAATATAGTTTGATAGCATAGGAAAAACAGCTTGGATAATTTAGGTACTAGGAACTTCCATCAGGATGACTAGTAGAACCTAAAAGTCCTCAAGAGGAGATGATGTACATCAAGCTTTGTCAATGTCTACTCATTGATAAATAGAGCAAAACTATTACTATCATATTAATGTCTTATCGATATGATACTGAACTTCGTTTTGGAACTGAAAGATGTAATAAGATATTTTCATTTGCTATCTCTTTTCACATTGAGCGATCACGACACATGTTTTTTCACAACATGGAACATTTGAAAACAATGTCTTCCACCGTTCTCCAACCAAACAAAACAGCTCCACCTCCAAGTAAGAGTGATGGATTCCAAAGGCCATAAATGTTTTCAATATTTATTCGTATTTGTATTTATTTTATAATTCAAAATAAACTTTTGCAACCGTTAATCATATTTGTATTATTTTACTATTGAGGATGCCTAATTTAGTGTATGTTGAACACTCAATTTATTTGCATTTATTTTGGTATTGAGAATGCGTAATTTTTAGTGTATGTTCCACCCTCGTTTTCTTTTCGCATAACAGGTCCACATGCTTTGCTTCTCATCTATGTTCTACCCATATGTGTGAAAAGGTTGTTGAAAGCAATTCCACCTCGAACTATTCTACAAACTACCAAGTTCCTCTGCCAGAATGTGAAACCAGCATTGTTGGTTGAGTACTTTTGGACTATTATTTTTTCTTGAAGTGCAAAATTGTGATTCCCAGGCTTTTTAAGTTATTTTTTAATTCGGTCAACCATATCTTTCTCTTGTTCGGTCTATTCAAAATGCAGTAGAAGTGTTCCGCATGTTGTCAAACCTTATGATGTAACTATTATAGTTGCCGGAAGTTAACGACACTAAGGAACTTGTACAAACTCAAGAACCTGCAATGTAGAGATGGAGATCCTCAGCCTATTTTCACAGTTTTTCGAATACCATAGTGAACCCGCCTTCCGAACAGCAGCACGTCCTAGAAGTTGAGCATTGTGGATTTCTGTTTCAGTTCCTATATCCTACCATTAAAAGAGCATTCTATATCCTACCATAAAAAGAGTTTTCTGGTGTACAGAATTTTCTTTTACCATTAAAAGAGTATTCTATAACCTATCATAAAAAAGTATTTTGGTGTACACTTTTTATTTTTTTAGAGTACAATGAATCCGAATAACACACTCACACACCCAACCTCATACGGTGGAGCCACCCATCATGAGAAACTCATGAACAAATCCAGTCAAGTGTGGAACTCCAGACTTCCTCTCACAACTTCAAGCATGAGCCACTAAGCTACGTAGGCTGGTTGCACAAGTAATTAAATTTCATGGTAATCTCATTCAATGTTTCGAGATCTGGCGTCGCATTCACAAGATCACGCACTCAACGGATCAATAGGCGCAGAGAAACAATCTTAGACGAAGACCTTTTACGCTGAATTTGGCACCCAAAAATCCTCAAAAAATATTCCATCGGATTCATTTCATTGTGCGAGTCGCGGCATACGTTCTGATTTTCATGCAATGCTTGCTAGCGCAATGCGATCGTTTAAGACTGGATGCATAGTGAATTTGCTGAGCATAACAAAGTATGCGAAAAGTCTTAAAGACAATTGAATCTTGATGCGAGAAGATTATTACTGATCATTTTAACTGTACAATAGTCATTGCTTCCACGGAGTACCTTTACGAAATCCGGAACATGCGTAAGTGCGTTTATGATTATTGAACGCAAGCGAATAACCCAATAGATGATAATAGGATCCAGTAGATAGTCGTTCATGGACACAATTAGATGCATCTTACGTTCCTGGCAGAGATGTGTAAAGAAATGCGCTTGGTCCTAGGAGATACAGAGAGAAATACATCTGAGCTATGTACTACACATCAAGATCATACAGTAATGCCTCATGGATATGGCTGTGCAGGGGAAGACATAAATGGAGGACATTTCAGAGACTACAGGCCCTTCGGTTTATCTGTCTGATAGATAGGTACTCCAGTCCACTCGGGAAATCGGGAGCTCTCCAAAGTACCTGGACGACGTTCCGAAATTGGATCCTTGAGCAAGGCTTGACAGATCGCCATTTCCATCCAAGCCCATCATACATCTCACATATCCATCTCTAAGTTTTCTCAGGGGCCAAAATACTATGTAGGTAAATAAGAACTTATCTGTACGCTTACCCTTGCGAAGCCTCCGCGCCTTGCTCCTCTCCTTCTTCGAGATAGAGATACTCGTCGAGACGCCCTTGCGAAAGAATAGCCGGGAAGATGAAGCCAAAGAAGCAGCGAAGGAGAAGGAAGAAGTTGCAGAAACGTCCCACACAGAAGGGCCGTCTCTGCTTGACGTAGACTCGCTCTCCTCCAGTACCACTGGTAGGCTGCTTCTGAATGACGAAAAAGACGATCGGAAGCTGTGGGAGATGGGTGGCCTGTTATCTTCTTTGAGAGCATTTAGTGATGATGTGTCAGGAACGCCTGAAGGGCATGTGTTTTCTGATGTAGCCCTATACAATTCTCCTTGGCAGACATCTCCCAAGAGAAAGCTCGAACGACAACCACCGACTTTCTCTTTAGAGGATTCAGGAGAAACTATAAATCCAGGGCAGCTGAGCGCCATGCTATACTGATTACATACGCAGCTGAACTCAGCGAGATCTGTTATTTCGAGTGTGACGAAAGAGAAGTCTGTGGATTCGGATGACGAGTACCTTCCGCCATAGCCATATCCGTGCTAATTCTGCATGTCAGAGAGCACCGAACGAATCCTGTGAACCAGCTCCGACCCGGAGAAGCCTAGGTTCCTTAAGAGAATCACTTCGAGGCGTATGAACGAAGGAGAGAAGCATATGTGCGCACAGAATCCGCAGCATTCTGGAGGAGTAGGCTTCTTGGAGTCGCATTTAACAGTCCCTTCCTGTGTATTTCTGCTATGTTGACGACTCGGCTCGTATGTAACACTGATCAGATCAGTTTTCTGAAGTGGACCCGTGAGACCTCCCTTGTCCGCTGCCGTGGGATCAGCCTCAGGCTTTTTGGCTCCACTTTCATGTCACTCAATTTTGCGCAGTTCTTTAGTTCTCACAAAGTCGTTCGAAAAGGTCATGTGCATTGTCCTGTCGGGCGGCGGACCCGTCATCCCCAACGCCCGTCCCAATGCAGCGCCATCGACTGAGTACGTTCCCGTGTAGAGGCGGATTATGGATACGCGGGATTCGCACAGGAGGCCGTACGTCACGAGTCACGACTGCTTCTAACGCTATGGGGAATCTGGAGCAATGGTAAGAAGCTATCCAGAATCCCGAACTTCAAAGGGGATTTGGATGTTCACCACAGCCTTAACAAGACATGGTGCCTTGCTTGGACCAAACTTCGGTGGGAGCTAAAATTCATGTCTATTTGGCACCCCTTAATTGAGGTCAAAAAGTCCGTTCTCATGTGGCAGATCTTGCATAAAGGAATCTGGACCAATGCAAAGGCTAACAAAATCTGTGGTGTGCCGCCATGGTGCAAGCGTTGCCATCGGTGCATCGAAGATTTAGCTCACCTGTTCTTCGACTGCCCCAAGTCCCGTGTTATCTGGCATCACGTGACCCGAGTATTGAGGCTCACGAGTCAAATCAACTTGCAACAAGTGATGTTGGGTGAGGCGATCGGCTGCTCATCGAGGCTGTGGAATGCCATCAGAGGTGAGGCTCTCTAGAAGATTTGGAGGGAGCGCTGTGCTGTCAATTTTGGCCAAACTCCTAAGGAATGGTCGATCGAGAAATCCTTGTTTCTCCTTGGTAAAAGAATCTCTCGAGTCAAGAGATCGCCATCATTTAGACATCACTGTATTTATCTCCTCGAAAACAACAAGTTGAAACCCAAATGGGTCCCACATGAGGGTGATGATAATGTTATCCGCCTCATTTGTAATGCCCTGTAGCTTGCCATACTCCTCCCCTGCATTGTGGGATTTGGAGGGTCCCATGGGCACTAGTCCCATTCACTTGTAACTTTTTCTCTTTATTATAATTAAAGTCCGGGAGATTAGGCTAAGGCCGAACTTCATTTATTTAAAAAAAAAAAAAAAAAAAACTTTATAGAGTGCTGTCGTGACTCCTGAGTCGTGAGTCGTGACCCGAGAGACGTCACCCATCTCGTAAGCACTAGCATCTCCGAGTCGGTTGTCGGCGAAAGTTCAAACCATCTTTTTGATGTTGGACCGTCTCCACGGTTCACCAATGTAAAGACACCATCATTCTGCATGGCGTGGAGTCTCGGGCCCATGTCTCGTATGTGGCTTGCTAAAGCTTTGGCCTCTTGACAGAGAGGTCCAGAGTTCAACCTCGGGCATGTAATGCCTTTGGCTGATTTAAAGCAGAGGAAATCCAACCTATCAGTTGTAACACAATGTAACCCTTGCTTTGTACGATACAGGGTCTGAGGGATACTATGCCCATTCACCTATAAAGTTGTACTTTCAAAGTTAAAGCTAGGGGATTAGATGCTTGCCCAACTTCCTTTGAAAAAAAAAATTCTACACCTTCAATACTCCATCCACAAAATCAAATCGCAGGAAAAAGAGATCCACCATAATGTAAACAAATTGTGCCTGCAACGACAAGAGTCGCCGATGTGTTGGCATAACTAAAGACTACTCTCCTCTTGTATGATCTTCAAAGTAACATTATCATGAAATGAAGGGTATTATTGAGTATTACGTACAAGAGGTTTCTTTTTTTGAGAGGAAACAGAGAAAGATGCTAAATTAAAGATAAGTGTAGAGTAGTACAAAGGCAAGACCCTCAATCCTTTAGACAAGGTCTCAGGGGAGCTAGATACAAGAGAGAATCATCTCAAATCTTTGAGAGGAGTACAACGATAGTAGGATAGTTCTCCATTATTGGCATGTAGATCCCTAATTACATCAATAAATTGAGCATTCTTAGGTAGATAATTTGTGATGGACTGACTACAACTTGATGCAATATTTCTAAGCCCTAGGGTACAAAAGATCTTTTTTTCCATTGTTGAATAGGTGTTGGTTCCTATTACTCGAGATATGCCACAATGTGTGACTTGTTCACAAATTCCAAAGATCCACATTTGTTCTTAGACTTAAACCTAGCAACACTTCTTTGTAGCCCATCACTATGTCATTTTTCTAGCGGCAAGGTCTAAGAAAATCCCAAAATTTTGAAGCCGAATTACAATATATGAAAAGATGAGGCAAATCCTCCACTTTGTGACATGTTATACACAAACCATCTGTAATCCCACATCTTCTAGCTCTGTTTCCACACCATATGCTATTATGAATTATTAACCACTGAATATAGGGGTGTTTAATGTTCTTGGGGTAAGGCGAGACGCATGCAAATCTCTACTTCCATTGTTTATCGTTCCATTGTAAGCCCATCTATTATTGAGTTTTTGTAGAATTTCGAAAATAGATCCTTTGTGATTTTTGAAAGCTCTACACATCACACCATCAATCTTAAAAATGTTGGTAGTCTAGTGATTGTTGCATCCTTGAAGGTGATCCTGCAGCCGAGCCTTGTACATGAGCAGTACCTATTTGCAAGAAGGAGATAAGTTAGTAACAGAGATAATAACCTCATCATAGCAAAGTTGTTTGTTGTTGATGGTCAATTTTTCCCAAGTCTAGTAGCCAGTTTTTTTATATTTTTGTTCAATTATTCCAACATTTCTATTTTTCTAGAGAGATAGCCGACCTATCCAAATGGAATCGTGCAAGATAGAATCTGAGTTACATAGAAGGTTATGATTAGGATCCAAACCTTTTTAACCTCCATCCGTGCTTTCTAGTACTTCGAGTTGAGAATTGAACCTAAAGGAGTGAAATGTTGAAGGGAAATCATAGCATCCCAAATAAAGTAGCATTTCCATGCTTTCTAACATTCAATATGAAATTTACCAATATTTATTTTCAAAAGATTGGCCCAAACATCATCAGAGCTAAGGCTCTAAAGATCCATTTAACTACTAAATTACTGGCCATTTTGATACGACAAATAACACCAAAACAACCCTCCTTTTGGGAAAGCAGCAAATGTTCTAAGAGACTCTTGGAATCCTATTCTCATTATAGCTACCATCCCACAAAATTGTTCCTGCCAGAGATATGGCTTGCTGAGTATTGTTCCTTGAAGGCATCCAAGAGGTTAAAGAATAAGTGAAGCAACAAAGTGCATAGTGATTCGAGACAAACACTCTATGGGATAAGGAGGTCTGAAATCCCATAGGCATAACAAGAAGCCTAAATACTTCACCGTCCTTAATAATAATACTGCACATATGATACAAGGGAATTGTAGTGGACTACACATACTTGAGGTGAGCTCAATGTGTGCTCGTTGATGTAGCTTAATGTCTCTCAGAATAGCTCGCTTAGCCCACGACTAAAAGCATGTCTATGTATACTCATATTTTGAGTTTGAATTTGAATTCTCCTTCACCTACAAGTGATCCTACACTTTCGAGATGACTTGAATTGATTCTTCCTACCACATGAGTCATGGGTTCAGCTCCCTAACTTCATGAGATTCCTGAATCTCTTAGACTTTACATTTATTCAAAGTAAATATGACCAAATTGATAAGCATGCATTCATATGTACTTCTTGCTTGTGAAGAAATGAAATGATGTGTAGACTTGAATAATTTGCCAAGCACTTAGGCTCGCTAATTGTACCAAGAGCTCTCCCTCAAGCCTAAGATGCTTGAGTCTTCAATCCTTCATGATCTCTTGTAATCCAATCATTGATTTGAATCTATTCAATTTGCTTCCATCCAATGCTTATGTCATCATATCTACACATTGTTGATGTGTAGATACATATGAAAGTTGTATCTCCATACTCATGATATCTTGCTTGACATAATGGTAGTGAACATCTTTATGTTAAGTTCTAGCATAGTAGATCAGGTTAGCAGCAAGATGTAATGAACTACTATTGTCTTCAAATATGTGTGGGGTAGAGCTAATCAACCCTAGATCTCAATACATGATCCTAATCCACATAGTTTCTTGTGTAGCATTTGCAAGTCCTCTATATTCAGCTTCTATTGATGAAAGAGTAGTTGTAGTTCCTTCTTGGAAGACCATGAGATCAATTAAGTACCTGCAATAGTAAGATAACCTAAGGTGTTTCTCCTATCGTCTTTTGATCCTCCCCAATCTGCATTAGAAAGAAGTTTGACATCTATATCAGATGTATAAGGGTAGTATAACCCTTCATTGTTTCTGCCCTTCAAGTACTTCAAAATTCTCTTGGCTACTTCCATGTGAGGATTTTTTGGAGTGTGCATGAACTAACTTAGCACACTAACTTCATAACAAATATCTACTCTAGTTAGAGTAGCATAATTCAAGCTTCCCACTACGCTTTGATAGCTAGTTACATCCTCAATGAGTTCTCCTTCATGAGCACTTAGTTTTAGATTTACCTCCATGGGTGTACCTGCAACTTTTGTATTTTCGGTCTTGAACTTGGTAAGCATATCTCCAATTGTAGATCCCTCTCTTTCTCTCTCTCAGACTTGTTTGAGCTTTGCTACCGACAGTGTGTTCAGTTTATGGTTTCGGAATAACGAGGTCCATCGCTACTGCTGTAGTTCGATCCACCACGATATTCACACGAGGGATTACTAGTCGTTCACAAGGATATCCACTCACCTTTTCGCTGAAAGGAGCTTTTTGCATTCCAAGATATGGGCTTCTGCATCTAGTTCTCGTATGCGAATCCGAGAAATTAGAAGGGAACCAATTTCATAGGCCAAGAGGCAAGCAGAGATGGAGGAAGAGGCACGTCGAGTGGACTTGGATCCTACAAAATGTCGTAAGAAAGGTGACTCCGGGACTGTATAGGGTATCATCAAGGATGTTATCCCTGATGGATATTGGGTGACTTTACCAAATGTCAAAGATGGCTACCTTCCTGCTATGGACGTAGGAATCGCAAGTGGTGTTGTCCTCTTGGAAGACCCATGAAGGTTGGTCAGGAAATATGTTCAGGATGATTCAATCGGTGGAAGTGGTCCCTTTTCCCTTTCTCTCTCTCTCCTCTCACATCTCTCTCCGCCCTCCGCCCTCCTCACTCCGCACTCCGCACCCCTCCTCACTCCGCCCTCCGCACCCCTCAACCTATGCCCTCCACTCTCTCTCTCTCTCTCTCTCTCTCTCTCTATCTATCTCTCTCTCCTCGCGCGTCCCTTCTCTCCCTCTCTCTCTCTCCCTCTCTCTCTCTCTCCCTCTCTCTCTATCCTCCGCCAAAACCCCTGCCCCCGCCCTCCGCCTCATACTCCGCCTCCCCACGCGCTTGGTATCCCCCCGCCCCCAGCTGCATTTCACTCCCCCGCCACCCGCCAAGTTCTCCCCCGCCCTCCGCCTCATACTCCGCCTCCCCACCCGCTTGGTATCCCCCCGCCCCCCGCTGCATTTCACCCCCCCGTCACCCGCCAAGTTCTCCCCCGCCCTCCGCCTCATACTCCGCCTCCCCACCCGCTTGGTATCCCCCCGCCCCCCGCTGCATTTCACTCCCCTGCCACCCGCCAAGTTCTCCCCCGCCCTCCGCCTCATACTCCGCCTCCCCACCCGCTTGGTATCCCCCCGCCCCCCGCTGCATTTCACCCCCCCGCCACCCGCCAAGTTCTCCCCCGCCCTCCGCCTCATACTCCGCCTCCCCACCCGCTTGGTATCCCCCCGCCCCCCGCTGCATTTCACCCCCCCGCCACCCGCCAAGTTCTCCCCTGCCCTCCGCCTCATACTCCGCCTCCCCACCCGCTTGGTATTCCCCCGCCCCCCGCTGCATTTCACCCCCCCGCCACCCGCCAAGTTCTCCCCCGCCACCCGCCAATATTCCGCCCCCCATCCGCTGAATATCCCCCCCCCCCCCGCAGCCCGCTGTAGCCCGCAAGCCTCCGCACTATTCCCCGCCACCCTCCGCACTATCTCCGCCACCCCTGCAATATCTCCCCGCAAGCCCGCCTGCCCACATTCACACACACACACATATGCACAATTACATACACATACATTCATACACACACCACACACAGGCATACACCGGCTCACTCACCCTCATACACACATACACTCATCCCTACACACACGCACATGTACACCCAAACTCTCACACTCATGCATATGCACACCCAACCATTACACACACCGACACATACACTCTCAACCCCACCTTATGCCTCACGCTCTTTCACACAAGGGGGATAAAACCTTTGAGGCTTATGGAAAGAAGCATTTTTGTGATCGACTGGTGTTTGTAAGGGCGGTTCACGAAGCCAAGTAGATGAGTGAGTTGGAGTTGCGCATTTACGAGTCATGGTTTGATCCCTTCATATCTGCATTACCAGGACTTGTTCCAGATGGTTCTTTCTATTTGAGGGCTAGACCTGACGCTTGTCTCCAAAGGTTGCACATGAGAAATAGGCCAGAGGAGCAAGGTGTGACATTGGAGTATCTTAGAGGACTGCATGAAAAGCATGAGTAATGCTTTTTCCCATCTCAAAGAACTGGACAAATAAAGGGGCCTCAACCTCCAAGTAAGGAGATAAAAGGCAAATATGGAAAACAAAGTTGTTACCAACCATTCACGGCGACAACCTATTTTTATGGATCCAATTCAAATCAAGGGAATATTTGACCTACTCCTCTAATTTTGGGCATTCCACCGGCGCGTGATCAATGGACGTGAGGATTCGGCAAGGCTCTTGGCCTATTGGGGCCTATAAAATCAAGGGATTTGTGCTCATTTGGGTTACCTCATCGGGTGTTACTTCATTGGGTGTTGTGCACACTGGGAGTACTCTATACACACACTTTTGCGTACATTTTTTTAGAGTTACATTGACGCGGGGATTCGTGCAGAAGTCTTTTTCTTGCTCTTGGTGGTTTCAAGTCTACTGTGGGAGTCACTCTGTGGAGTGAATACAGAGCTTGGGCTTCCCAGTGGAGGGCTATGAGTACCATAGAGTAAGAGAGTGCCTTGGATTCTTCAATCGGGATAGCAATATTGTAATTCTGATCTTCTAGAGAAATTCTCATTTGCTTGTATTGAGCTGTGTCTTTCTGCATGAAGTGCCAGGAAGCTCTGAGCATTAGTTTTGAGTCTTCCTTTGACGGATTTTATTTGTAACCATTTGAGTCGAATCAAGAAGTGTATGGTTCTCCTTGGTCACTTGTGGTATATATACCTTTCCAGAAGTATTCACATTGCTGTGCAACAATTGTTATTTACCTGCTCACAGAAGTGTTAAAGGGTATACTTCCCTAAAGAGAACCCCCCTTGAGTAGGTGACGTACTGGACGTGTTTAATCTTCATTCTCTACCTTTGTTGAAAGCGGATACCCCAGTACCTCCTCTACAGTTTGGCACGCCCTGTGGGACCTTGCATTTTGTGGGAGGTATCTAGTGTGCACTATATAATTGTCATTGCGTTAATTTCTTGATTTTTTGCATTCTGTGAGTGGTTACATGACCCACACTCGGGCAAACAGAGAGCCCCTTCGTGTACAAAAGAGCCTCAAGAAGTCAGCTCTACCTTCGGCTAGTACCCCTCTACCCTTAAATTTGTCCATTGATTTGGCTTCAACCCCGTTTTCAAAAGAAAAACTGAGGAGGACGTTGGATTTTTCCTCTGATACTTCAGAAGAAGCACCAGTGCCCATGGAGGAACTTTCTCATTTACTCTCTAGGTTGAACATCAAGTTCCCTACATTTAAGGGATTGGCTTATGAGGATGCGGACGACCACGTGAGGAGATTCATCTCATTATGCCGCGGACGAGGATTGCAGAACCGAGAAGATGCAATGTTGGTACTCTTCCCATCTACATTGGAAGGCCTTGCAGACAAATGGTATAGCCAGTATGCAGATGGGCACTTCACTACGTGGGAGGCACTAAAAGCGGCATTCTCGCAGACATTTCGACCAAGCGACTCCTCAGAACGAGCTCTAGATCAGCTAGAGAACCTAAAATTACGAGCAGGTGAATCCTTTCATGAATTGCACACTAGAACAAAAGCACTTGTTTCTCGTTTGCCTCATGCTCCAGGTGATTTTTTAGTCAAAAAAATGGATTGAGAAGGCTCTGCCTAAGTCATCTCAACAAAAGCTTCGGGAATCCCTCAGACTGGATGCAACACTTGATGATTTTGTTGCAACTGCATCACGCATTGAGGAGGCTAGAATACATTTTGAAGTGGAGTCTCAACCAAATTATGCATCTGATTTGGATCCGATCGGGCAACTCAGGAAGGAGTTGGGAGCCTTAAGGATGCAGCAAAGTCGCCAAGAAGAGAAGGTCATACCGCCACCCTCAACCCATAATGTGGATGAAGTATCTCAACTTAGGCGTGAGCTTGAAGACTTGCGGACTACCCAGGACATACGAAGACAGGTTTGGTGTACAATATGTAGTAATAATGGACATTCCAATGTAAATTGTCCTAACAGAGTCAGTTGTCAGTTCTGTGGCAAAGAGGGTCATGAAGCAAGAGACTGCTACTACCTTAAGGGGACACAACAGCGAGGTAACCATCAAGGTGTAGATTCATATTATGCTAGCACTTCTAATGCACCTAATAGAGAAGAGACCCGCCCAACTCGGCCTAGATACAATAGGCCCCTAATGTGTTACCGCTGTGGGGAGTATGGCCATATGCAGAACAGGTGTTCTCTTCCAGAGGATGCACCCCCTTGTCAGCACTGTCCAGATGCTAAGGATCACTACACCAGAGATTGCCCAAGAGGTCGTCCGGCTCCAATTCACATGATTGCAGTCTCCCCACCAGTAGAAGGTATGACCGCTCAATCTTATGTTGTTTCATCTTCATCCATGCCAATGATGACCAGAGCCAGGCAAGCGGCAGTAGCCCAAAAGGAGGAACAACAAGGACTCAAAGATAGAGTTGTAGAAAAGAGGGTGGGATGGAAGGACCAAGAAGAAATGGAAGAAGCTTATGAGAGGGCGACTACTTTGCTAAAAGATCAACCAACAAGTACTTCTGAAGGCAAGCAAGAAGTGAACATTGAAGAAATTTTGAAAGGTATTCATCATAAGATTAGCCTGTATCAACTCATAAAGATAGATCCTAAAGTAAGAAGTGATCTGTTGAAGATTATACATTCTGCATGCTTGTGCCCACCTCCTAGCATAGATGGTTTTATGGTGGACTTTCCTCCTGCACCCTTGGCTGATTATCAGAGCTCAAGATTATCCGTTTTCATCAAGGATGAAGCTCTAGCAGGTGTTATTATAGATGGAGGTTCCGGCATCAATTTGATGCCTAATTTCACTATGAGGAAACTAAGGTTGAATCCCACAAAGGCAGCACCCTTCACAGTCACCTTAGCAGATCAACATCGGGTTGCACCAGTGGGCATTGTCGAAAAGGTACTTATGATAGTGCAGGGTTGTCATTTTGTTTTAGACTTTGTTGTTATTGCCCTGCCTCAGGAGACCTCATACCCTCTACTCCTGGGAAGGCCTTGGTTAAGGCAAGCAAAGGCTCTACAGGATTGGGGAAAGAACAAGTTATGGATTTCCACATGTACTAACAATCAATTACAGATACATTTGGAAGAAGGATCAGACATCAACAAGGCTACTGGATATACAATGGAAACTCAGGTAATGCCTTCAGAAGATGATGCTCTATTAAATTGGATGATGGGAAGTGCAGAATGCTGCACAGTAGAGATATGTGAGGTAAATGAGGATGTTGCTGAAGCAACACAAGGTGGTCGGGAAGAGGAAACAACTGATGTTTTTCACTTAAACAATATAGAAAAGAGTAAGCAAGGAAGACGAGGTTATCTTTTGCAGGCACCTCCTGAAGAACAGAAAACTCTAATTAAGACTGATAATCAAAATTCAACACTCAGCGCCACTACGATGGTATGTAAAGAGAAGGCAGGTAAACAAGAGGAATCAGATGATTTTATGCTTACAGGACCAGAAAGAGACAAAGTTGTGCCTGAGGAAGATAATTGTGACCTTCAAGAACTTCCATTCTCAAATATACCCTTAGGATGGATCAAGGAACAGATTGTGGATCATAAATTGAACTCTGCTCCTGCATACAGTGGAGATGGACTTTCAAGTGAGTCCAATTCTCAAAAGTTTGTTCAAGAAGTAAATCTTGGAGATGAAGAGAATCCTCAGATAGTTCACTTGGCTGCTTGGTTATGGCATTATCCGTCTTTACTGCAGAAGGTAACTTCCCTACTTTTTACCTATAAAAGTGTCTTTGCATGGTCCTATAAAGACTTAACAGGGATACCTGAGGAGCTTGGATTACACCGGATACCCTTAGTGGAAGGAGCTTGAGCTGCAAGAAGTAGACCTTACCGACTCAATCCAAAGTATGCAGAGGCAGTAAAGCTAGAAATCACAAAATTGGAAGAGGCAGGTATTATTGTTCCTGTAGAACACTCACGGTGGCTTTCTTCCATGGTCATTGTACCAAAGAAAAACGGCAAAATAAGGGTATGTGTTGATTTTCGTGCCTTGAATAAGGTAACTATTCAGGATGGTTTTCCTCAGCCATTCACAGAGCAGGTGCTTGAAGAAGTAGCTGGACACTCTCTATATAGTTTTCTTGATGGGTTCAGTGGCTACAATCAGATAGCCATTCATCCTGAAGATAGAGACAAGACGGCTTTTGTTACTCCATGGGGCACATATGTTTATACCCGTATGGCTTTTGGCTTAAAAAATGCGCCAGCATCCTTTAATAGATCAATGTATCTCATACTGGGAAAATGGTTAACCTCATTTTTGCGCATTTTTATGGATGATTTCTCAGTATTTTCAGGAACAGATAAGAGAGCAATAGTTCAAGATTTCAATAATCACCTGGAAAATCTGAAAGAAATCTTTGAACAGTGTCTCAAAACAGGTCTGAAGTTAAATCCCGCCAAATGTCATTTTTTGGTCACTAAAGGTACTCTTCTTGGCCACAGTCTCAGTAGAAGGGATAACTGTTGATCCGGCAAAGATCACTGCTATTCTCTCCATGCCAATTCCTCGAACTCCAAAGGAGGTACAAAGCTTTTTAGGCCATGCAGGATATCATAGACGATTTATCAGAATGTATTCAGAAATAGCTAAGCCTTTGTCCAGGCTTACAAGTAAGAATGTCCCTTTCTCATGGACTCCTGAAGCTGAGAAAGCATTTTGCAAATTAAAATTGAGGCTATGTACTGCTCCTCTTTTAACTGTTCCTAATTGGTCATTAGAGTTCCATGTACATACAGATGCCAGTCTTCATGCAGTTGGAGCAGTCTTGGCTCAACCATTATCACAGAAGATAGACCAACGTATCGTTTATGCTAGCAGATTGCTTACCAAAGCAGAGAGGAACTACAACACTACTGAAAGGGAAGGTTTGGCTATCGTGTTCGCTCTTCAAAAATTCCGGCATTACCTCTTAGGTGTGCATTTTATTGTCATAACTGATCATCAACCTTTGAAGTACCTGATTAACAAGCCCAGAGTAGTTGGAAGGGTTTGGTGATGGTTATTGTTATTTCAAGAATTTGATTTCGATATTCATATTAAGCCAGGGAAAGAGCATTATATGGCGGATCAGGTATCAAGAACTGCTCTCAGTGAACAAGCAACAGGTATTGATGATGAATTGGTGGATAGTACTCTTTTTTTGGTTACAATGCAGACTGATTGGTATAATGAAATTCTTGAGTTCCTTTCCATTGGAGAATTTCCCAAACATCTATCAGCACTAGAAAAGAGGAAATCACTTTTTAAGTCCAAATCTTACTCACTCATAGATGGAAATTTATATAAATATTGTCATGACGGTGTCGCGGGGTTCATAGAAAGGAGAGAGGAATAGGGGGTATATGGATACTTGTATATTTATGCTCAAAGAAGGAGTGCTTTGTATGAGAAGCTAAAGTTTCTTACAGTTCCAAGAAGTCTTTAGAACATCTTTGAAGATGAAATGTTTTCACGAACACTTGTCGCCTAAGCATCCTAACCCTTTTGATCTCCCTATGACAGAATTACTAATTTAACTAATCTTTTCTAAATTCTGAGTTGATTCATTGCCTTATTTGAAATAGACTTTCTAGAGGAGAAAGAGAGAAGAAAGGTGGTTCCTTCCGAATAGATTGAAGGCCTAAAGTCTTAATCAATTCACGGGAATTGACTCTGTATATGTTCGTCTAGAGAAAAGAAATTTGACTCCTCTTCACTTTCCAATATGTTTGAGGCCTAAAATTTACCAATTCGCGGAAATTGATTCGGTTTATGTCCCGAGCGGGTTAAGAGCCAATGATTTTCTCTTTTCTCAAGGATAAACAGACCATTCTTTGTTTGACAAAGGAGTGATGATCAGTGGAAACAAAAACTCAAGGCGATTAATTAGTCATTTCGATAAAAAATCAATCATTCAATTTTATCAATTACAACCAGTTGGTGACCTATGTCTTTTGAATGATCAATCTTCAGATATATTTTGCAAAAGGAAACCTTTTAAAGCTCACAAACAAGTATGTATGTAAATTGGAACAACAATTTGACTACGCACAAAAGCTTCGGTTGCAGATAAGGGAAAGTATCATTATAGACTAAGCATCATTTATTTGATTATACATACTTCAGTTTTTATACTTCTGCAACCGATTACGCCTCCTGTTTGCTATATTAAAATTCACGTTTTTCATAGTCACACACAAGTTTTTATTAATGTTTCATCAGAATGCTTAAGAGCTTTGGGTCAAAGGGAAATAGATATATAAAGAAAATTTGCGTGTTTTTAAGATTTCAGCTATGACTACAATTGAAATGAATGGCGAAAGTGCATCAACATTGTTCGTAAATCAAAGTTTCAGAGCGCACTCTACCTTCTGATCTGATCCACAGTGAGGGATAAATTGTACATTCCTAATATGGCATTCACTCGAACCAATAGTGCAATAAGTAATGCGGATTAAAACAACAAGAAAGTAGTCAGATTCCTTTTGGATTGGGTCACGTCAAATGAAAGAACCATGAAAGCATTTAAAGAGAACCGATCTCAAAGCATTGATAGAGCTTCAATGCAAAAACTGATATTGACGCGGGATAGCTAGGCATTACAAGTCATTGGGTCTCACTCTCCAGACGCGCACGAGCAGAGTGATCATAGAAAACAATCTGAGGAGCTCTAGAACTTTGACCAATATGCTCATATCATAATCAGGTTCAATTCATGAACTTATCATCAACTTCAGATATCTTGATTTTCGACAGCTTCATCTATTCACTGCGAGGATGCATAATGACTGATCAGGCTATCGCTTGATTCTGTGATCACTAGAGGTCTTTGTCATGTGTAAAACAATCCAGTATCTCCTTCTTCAGATCATGCTCTTGACAACAGTAACTCAAGACTATAAAACTAAGAAGATGAAACATAAAACGAAATGAAGCTTTAGCAACCAAGTTCTATCAACCTTTCACTATACAGGAGCTCGTGACTTAGTGCTAAACATCATTGCACCGTTGTCCATCAGTTTTTCTTTGCGTAATAGCATCTACAAAGATCCACTGTACAGACTATTGTAGTCTAACAGATGCGCACAAGTTTTTATCAGATAGTAATTCAGTTTATCATATACAATTTTTAAGAGTCGATAGATAATCAAAGTACTTCTCTAAACAGCATCGCATAAACTGGGAATTTTATCACATAAAATTTCATTCGATAATCTACATACTGCTCAGAGCAGAAGAACATAAAACAAAATTTATCGTCGCTCATCTATTGCTGGACATAGTAAAACTTAAATCGGAGTGTTATTGTCGGCCCGCAGAAAATAAATCATTGTTAAAGTGAGCAAATCTGTGTGTGATCAGTCATTTACTGAGATGTCCACCACTTCAGCAATCGCGCGCAATATTCAGCACTTGACAAGAATGTAAGAATCGGATGCATCATTTGTATTAAGACAACAATATTATCATTGCAGATGGCGCAATCAAACCAATTCATAAGTAAAATCGTTGTTGGCCTCATAGAAATTAGATAACAACGCCAGAGGATTTACCTTCATTGTTGTCATGAACTTTTTTTTAAATCTTTCAGAGGGTCTACAGCGCCATCAAAATCTCTCTCTCTTGGAGCGCAAGTATTTCTGCCTTCATTATAGCATCCGACCATCCCTCCTCCATTGTTTGATCATGCATCCAGAATTGCTACCAATTGATGTCTTGGCCTCCTGGTTCCGCCTGTTGTGTCAGATCATACACGATGTATTTGTCCTCCAGCACCAACGCTTAACAGTTCATGCTTTCATCGCTGAAATGTAGCAGTAGCCTCTTGAAGGTTTGTCCATAGATAATGCCTCCGCCATAGCCATCAATATCGTCTTCTTCAGAGTGTTGTCTCTAGAAGATGATTCCCGTCTTCCGATCAAGCTTGCGTCAAAAAAATTCCCCCTTAGAGTCAGAAAATCCCGTTCTGATATCGCTGTTCGGCAGAAAAAAATTGCATTCATGGATTGCTCCTGCGCAACTCCTCGGAGCTTCCGGATATCCTCCCCCACGTGATTACTATCCCACTAATCCTCATCATCTGCCGCCTTGGGCTTCCCTTCGAGCACATCCCAAAACAGAAGGTTTCCCATAATACTAATGTGCATGTAATCTCATACAAACATACACACAACTAGATTAAACTCCTCACACTCAAAGCATGCACTACATGCATATTAACGATATGTGTTAGAGCCATTATATCTATTCCTGTGCGCTCAACGTACTTCAAATGCACATAAGTCAATGCACACATTTATCTTCGATGCTCACATTAACATTCTTTGGAGGTGCAAGCAAATTTTAAAACTAAGGAATGTGATTCAATCATATGTATGCAAAAAGGTGGATTAAAATCTTGATCAAGGATAGGTATCACCTGATTATCCCTTTGAAGACCTCTTTCCATTTAAATTGGATATTACCTTTATATTTACCTTCAATGAAGCTTTAAAACGGTGTTCCCTACTCGACTATCAAGCTTTAAATTCGAATCTTGACCACATCCACCCCCTCTGAACCTGTGCGTCCTCGGGATGCGCCAATCTTGTATACATAACATCAAACACAAGCAAGGATCAAGTAGTCATAGCATATAAACAGGACTTAAAGAAAATTTTAACTTGATGCATGAAATCTGAAAACACATTGAACTTGATATACATTAAGAGAAGAGGGTAGACAAAAACATCTCATACAACATATCAGAATACACTAATGCACTTAGACTAGAAATCATATGAGTAAATCCAAAACTTCTTAGCTCTCTCGTTGACTTGACCCGGTCAGATCTAGTAGCCTATCTGAAGCATTTGCATATACCAGTCTTTACTAACTCGATTTATGAAACTCGCTTCTGGCTTCCCTATTGATCTTCTATCATCTGAAGCCCCTTCAGACCCTTTTCTTATTTTTCTCATATTTTTATTCTGTTTTTCTTTTTTTTAATTCTTTATCCCAGCTCAACCTTTATATCTTTGCTTTTATTTTTATTTATTTATTTTTCCACACTTTTCGGCCTATGTCGAAATCGGATGCGACTCGTGGATCTGACCACCCGGCCAGGTTTAGCCCACCCATCTACCGACCCGACATAGCGCACGATTCACAATGTCAGCCTCATACGAAATCAACGTCAGCTCGTGGCTCTGACCACCCGGTCAGAGTGACTCCACCCGCCTATCAACCCGTATGAGCGCGTAACAACATGTAGGTTAGGCCATACGACACAACTAGCGTCAGCTCGTGGCCCTGATCACGCGACCAAGGTAGTTCCACCCGCCTACTAGCTCATCGCAGCACCCAACAACACACACACATACATATAGATAGTTGGCTGGTATAAGAATTCTTTTCTCAAGATATAATCTGTCTGAAGATTAGGTCAGATGAGAGATCAAGAGTAGAAGTCGAAGTGTCTCACTCATCAAGTGCCCGTAAACACTACTATATACAGATACTTAGTCTAGGTCTTCCCTTCACCTTCCTAGGTCTTGCTCTCGAAAGTTCTAGTCCATCTTCTAACCTTACTCATATAATCCTGGTCCTTATGCATTACATGTAATCTAATTAGTGGCACGAGATCTTTGGTCTACTTAATTTTCTTATTTAAACGTTTCTATATGCATTATATGCTTAATCATGCAGTCTTTTTATATACACATATACAAGAGAGAAGAAAAAACTGAAGTGATAACATCTCACTAGTATGAAGTCAGAAGCCGCTTGAGCTTGTCGCATCCAATCTCCTCTTCTTGTTTCATTCTGAGTCGCTATCTTCAATGTATTGATTTGATTCCTGTGTTTTTCTTCAAATCAAAGCAAAAACTTAAGATATATACATTCCTATTTACAAAAACATTCCTTTAAGCTTTATGGAATTTTATTGAAAAAGATTCTTCCTTCAATCTCACCTTCTTTAAAACATACTCACCAAAGAAACTGTGTTTGTAAAGAATCCACCTTTGGATCCCATCAATCCGTGAATAATTTTTAAAAGGATTAGATATGTGGACAAGCCATTTCATTTGCTCGTCCATTCCTTGTAGGCTCGACTGGCATACATAGCTCTTAGAAAATTCAAACATCCATGTTTCAATCGTTTGGGCATAGTCTCCTTTATTCATGATCCTCTCATGTGAGGTTACTCTTGATGAGTCAAACACACATGAATATAGAGTGTTGACTTTTAATATGCTTAAATCATCTTTAAAAATTCCGTGCAAGCATGGATTTTGATTCATTTCATGCTTGGGATCATTTGAGGAAATATCTTCAATTGCATCATTTCGAATATGTTCTTCATCTTCATCGAAATAAACATATTGATTAGATTCATTCAATTCCTTCATCAAGTAGAAGTGAGCATCATGCTCAGATGATATTACATAATCATTTTTATCTTCCAATCTATCATGATTCCTTTCTACTTGAGTCCCATTAATTATGGTATCTGCTTCTTGTTCTAGTCCTTCCAGGAACTCTTCATCATTGTCTTTGTTATGTTCCCAAAATATTTCTCCCTCAATGTGAATGGAATCCATATCCTCATAATCAAGAAAATCTTGATCTTCAATTTCTTTATCCAAAATGTCATCACAGGATTCTACATCCATCTCCATCGATTCTTGCTCATTCTCTTCTGAGGATGTACTTAGTCCACCTTCTTCAAGCATTGATTCTTCAATCACTGATTCTTGCTCAAGAATCTCATCATGTATGAGAATCTCAACATATGCATCCAAATCAGCTCGAGCTTTATCAATGCAATTGTTTGACTTAATAGTTTTATATTGAATATCCTTCGATGCAATACACACATCAGATTTATCATATGTCACAATAAACATTTCATCTACCACTTTATGCTCGATTTCTTCAGCATGTGAACTCAACTCAACCCGATTATTTTTGACATATATATCAGTGCTTAGAGGAATGATCAATGGTATTTTCTCATCCTTCTCATGATCATTCATATCTCTTTCTTCATGGAATGTGGCATCATTTACATACATATCATTATTTTGAACTCCATCCAACTTATCCTCTTTTTTATGTGTAGGATCTTTGTCCAATGTGACATCGCTCAAAAGAATATCAGTATCTTGATCTTGATCTAGACTATCGGTAGGATTAGGATCATGCTTATCACCATCGCCATACATATCACTATCTAGAGGACTTATTATTTGTACATCCTCTAGATTAGCATCATACTCATCTTCGTCATCACACATTTCAATCTCTAGAGGACTCATTATTTGCATGTCCTCCTTCATATAAGTAGGTTCATTTTCTTGCATCTCTGTATGCATGTATAATGTGGATTTCTGCATATCCATTTTCTTACCCATCGGATCTTTTATTGACAGGTCCTCAGATTCAACATCATGTTCCATGGGAGTTTTTTCATGTAATTCAGTCATTAGATCAGAAGTTCTATCCGAATCTTGTGTTAGAAAGGGATCATCACCATCAAGTGACATCCAATCATACTCCACATCTTGCCCGATGTCATCACGTAAGGATGCATCTCGAGCTCGATCTTCAGACATATTTATTAGGTTCTCTATTTGTATCTCATCTTTTATCTCCATTTGGTCACCTATGAGCCTTCTAGATATCTCTATCTCTTTGTTTGCATCTTGATATGTTTCTTGATTTGTTTGATTATCTTTTATTCGATGTGAGGAGTTTATCGGAGTAGAGGAAGCTTCATCTTGTTTACTTGTTGGGTTTTGTTGGTTTTTGTTTTGTTTTATGTTTGTTGTTTGTTTGGTTTGATGTTGGTTTAGTTTGGTTTGATTTCGATTAGCTTCCACTTCCTCCTTTGATCCTCCCATCTTCGAGCTTTGTCCACTTATGGCACCTAAAGATGTAATCATTGTAAAGAAGTCTAGGGGCTCTTGGCACCTTGTAACCTTTGAGGTTATATCGATCGCACTTTTAGAAGTTTCTTCATATTTCCCATCATCACTATGGATATTAAGCCCATGCATATCTACTTCATGCCCAAATGGGGTCTCTACAACCTCATGGACTTGAACATTATCCACGATTGGTAAAATGCTTGGAACATGGTTATAATTTTCATCTGCTTGAAGATCTGTTCTCCAATCATTTAAAAATTTCTCTATTGTTTGTTGTTTCTTTACGTATTTCATCACAGCTTCATGGATGAGCATCCAATCCTCTATGAGCCCCGAGTCCGAGTCCATATCTTGTAGAAGCGGAATTAGTTCTTCTCGGGCATTAACATCGATTGTTAGAAGAAACAACGAAACCCTTTCATGACTTATGCACCTCTTATCCTGCTCAGAAAGATCATCATATTGTCGCTCAAACTCTTCTTTGATCTCGAGAATTGGTTGGTCTTTGGGCATATGAACCCATCTCAGGAAAGATCTACAAGTTACTTTATCAAGATCCTCTAGCATAAACTGCTTGAGGAGTGTCGCTTTGTATTGGGACCATGTCGTTTGATTTATTCGCATTATTTGGTCTCGCATGTCGTATCCCGACACATAGATAAAGTTTTCACATAATTCTTTTTCCGTCATCGGACTTAATCCGACACCTAGGTATTTGGCCTCGAGTTCATATTCTTTGCAGAACTTTGAGACATTCTTTCCATTGAAAAAGCCACACCGATTGACTAGACGTTCATGAAGTGATTGGATGGCTTTTTGACGCCTATTTTCTTCTTGAAAGCGTAGGAATTGAGCTAGGATATCTTCCATTTTGATTATGCTAATCTTTGTGGCTCTATAACTCACTCACCCCCTCCTTTCACGTCGGGTTCACCAGGTATGTCGCGGGGTTCATAGAAAGGAGAGAGGAATAGGGGGTATATGGATACTTGTATATTTATGCTCAAAGAAGGAGTGCTTTGTATGAGAAGCTAAAGTTTCTTAAAGTTCCAAGAAGTCTTTAGAACATCTTTGAAGATGAAATGTTTTCACGAACACTTGTCGCCTAAGCATCTTAACCCTTTTGATCTCCCTATGACAGAATTACTAATTTAACTAATCTTTTCTAAATTCTGAGTTGATTCATTGCCTTATTTGAAATAGACTTTCTAGAGGAGAAAGAGAGAAGAAAGGTGGTTCCTTCCGAATAGATTGAAGGCCTAAAGTCTTAATCAATTCACGGGAATTGACTCTGTATATGTTCGTCTAGAGAAAAGAAATTTGACTCCTCTTCACTTTCCAATATGTTTGAGGCCTAAAATTTACCAATTCACGGAAATTGATTCGGTTTATGTCCCGAGCGGGTTAAGAGCCAATGATTTTCTCTTTTCTCAAGGATAAACAGACCATTCTTTGTTTGACAAAGGAGTGACGATCAGTGGAAACAAAAACTCAAGGCAATTAATTCGTCATTTCGATAAAAAATCAATCATTCAATTTTATCAGTTACAACCAGTTGGTGACCTATGTCTTTTGAATGATCAATCTTCAGATATATTTTGCAAAAGGAAACCTTTTAAAGCTCACAAACAAGTATGTATGTAAATTGGAACAACAATTTGACTACGCACAAAAGCTTCGGTTGCAGATAAGGGAAAGTATCATTATAGACTAAGCATCATTTATTTGATTATAGATACTTCAGTTTTTATACTTCTGCAACCGATTATGCCTCCTGTTTGCTATATTAAAATTCACGTTTTTCATAGTCACACACAAGTTTTTATTAATGTTTCATCAGAATGCTTAAGAGCTTTGGGTCAAAGGGAAATAGATATATAAAGAAAATTTGCGTGTTTTTAAGATTTCAGCTATGACTACAATTGAAATGAATGGCGAAAGTGCATCAACATTGTTCGTAAATCAAAGTTTCAGAGCGCACTCTACCTTCTGATCTGATCCACAATGAGGGATAAATTGTACATTCCTAATATGGCATTCACTCGAACCAATAGTGCAATAAGTAATGCGGATTGAAACAACAAGAAAGTAGTCAGATTCCTTTTGGATTGGGTCACGTCAAATGAAAGAACCATGAAAGCATTTAAAGAGAACCGATCTCAAAGCATTGATAGAGCTTCAATGCAAAAACTGATATTGACGCGGGATAGCTAGGCATTACAAGTCATTGGGTCTCACTCTCCAGACGCGCACGAGCAGAGTGATCATAGAAAACAATCTGAGGAGCTCTAGAACTTTGACCAATATGCTCATATCATAATCAGGTTCAATTCATGAAATTATCATCAACTTTAGATATCTTGATTTTCGACAGCTTCATCTATTCGCTGCGAGGATGCATAATGACTGATCACGCTATCGCTTGATTCTGTGATCACTAGAGGTCTTTGTCATGTGTTAAACAATCCAGTATCTCCTTCTTCAGATCATGCTCTTGACAACAGTAACTCAAGACTATAAAACTAAGAAGATGAAACATAAAA
This sequence comes from Ceratopteris richardii, assembly GCA_020310875.1. NCBI lineage: Eukaryota > Viridiplantae > Streptophyta > Polypodiopsida > Polypodiales > Pteridaceae > Ceratopteris > Ceratopteris richardii. The sequence goes on along the minus strand of CM035421.1, from coordinate 132,985,113 downwards.
CGAAATGAAGCTTTAGCAACCAAGTTCTATCAACCTTTCACTATACAGGAGCTCGTGACTTAGTGCTAAACATCATTGCACCGTTGTCCATCAGTTTTTCTTTGCGTAATAGCATCTACAAAGATCCACTGTACAGACTATTGTAGTCTAACAGATGCGCACAAGTTTTTATCAGATAGTAATTCAGTTTATCATATAAAATTTTTAAGAGTCGATAGATAATCAAAGTACTTCTCTGAACAGCATCGCATAAACTGGGAATTTTATCACATAAAATTTCATTCGATAATCTACATACTGCTCAGAGCAGAAGAACATAAAACAAAATTTATCGTCGCTCATCTATTGCTGGACATAGTAAAACTTAAATCGGAGTGTTATTGTTGGCCCGCAGAAAATAAATCATTGTTAAAGTGAGAAAATCTGTGTGTGATCAATCATTTACTGAGATGTCCACCACTTCAGCAATCGCGCGCAATATTCAGCACTTGACAAGAATGTAAGAATCGGATGCATCATTTGTATTAAGACAACAATATTATCATTGCAGATGGCGCAATCAAACCAATTCATAAGTAAAATCGTTGTTGGCCTCATAGAAATTAGATAACAACGCCAGAGGATTTACCTTCATTGTTGTCATGAACTTTTTTTTAAATCTTTCAGAGGGTCTACAGCGCCATCAAAATCTCTCTCTCTTGGAGCGCAAGTATTTCTGCCTTCATTACAGCATCCGACCATCCCTCCTCCATTGTTTGATCATGCATCCAGAATTGCTACCAATTGATGTCTTGGCCTCCTGGTTCCGCCTGTTGTGTCAGATCATACACGATGTATTTGTCCTCCAGCACCAACGCTTAACAGTTCATGCTTTCATCGCTGAAATGTAGCAGTAGCCTCTTGAAGGTTTGTCCATAGATAATGCCTCCGCCATAGCCATCAATATCGTCTTCTTCAGAGTGTTGTCTCTAGAAGATGATTCCCGTCTTCCGATCAAGCTTGCGTCAAAAAAAATCCCCCTTAGAGTCAAAAAATCCCGTTCTGATATCGCTGTTCGGTAGAAAAAAATTGCGTTCATGGATTGCTCCTGCGCAACTCCTCGGAGCTTCCGGATATCCTCCCCCACGTGATTACTATCCCGCTAATCCTCATCATCTGCCGCCTTGGGCTTCCCTTCGAGCACATCCCAAAACAGAAGGTTTCCCATAATACTAATGTGCATGTAATCTCATACAAACATACACACAACTAGATTAAACTCCTCACACTCAAAGCATGCACTACATGCATATTAACGATATGTGTTAGAGCCATTATATCTATTCCTGTGCGCTCAACGTACTTCAAATGCACATAAGTCAATGCACACATTTATCTTCGATGCTCACATTAACATTCTTTGGAGGTGCAAGCAAATTTTAAAACTAAGGAATGTGATTCAATCATATGTATGCAAAAAGGTGGATTAAAATCTTGATCAAGGATAGCTATCACCTGATTATCCCTTTGAAGACCTCTTTCCATTTAAATTGGATATTACCTTTATATTTACCTTCAATGAAGCTTTAAAACGGTGTTCCCTACTCGACTATCAAGCTTTAAATTCGAATCTTGACCACAACGGTATCTTGAGAAAGTGTGTTTTTCCAGAAGAAGTAAACTTTTTGCTTGAAGCAGCACACAACGAATGGCATATGAAGGGAGAAGAGTTGGCTCACAAGATTATCCACCAAGGATTATGGTGGCCTCAGATATACAAAGATGCAATCAAATTTGCCAAGGGGTGCGATATCTGTCAGAGATGTGCTCCTAAGCCAAACAAGATGAGTTTCCAGCCATTAGTCATCTCCACAGGATGGCTACCTTTTGAACGATGGGGACTTGACTTTATTGGTCCGATCAGTCCAATGGGTCAACTTGGAAGAAAGAGATATATTCTTATGGCCATGTGTTATGCAACTAAGTGGGTGGAAGCTAAAGCCACTACAGATTGCTCGGCCTTGACAGTGGCTAAATTTTTGTTTAAATTTATTTTTTCCAGATTTGGGTGTCCAATTGAAGTCACTAGTGACAGGCGCACTCACTTTGTGAATCAGTTGCTCCAAGTCATCTTTGACAGGTATAAAATCTTTCACAGGAAGTCATGTGCTTACTATCCTAGAGCGAATGGCCAAGCAGAAAGTTCTAACAAAATTTTGATTGGGCTCTTACGCAAATTATCCTTTGAGCATCAAAGTTCTTGGCCACAGGCACTAATTGGTGCAATGTGGGCTTTCCGGACTACTAGAAGGGGAACCACTGGCGAAAGTCCATTCCGCCTAGTCTATGGTAAAGAAGCATTGGCACCTTTCGAATTTATCATCAGGAAGGAAATTGAAGCCAGAACCATGGGTATTGAACCTCCAATCAGAAGACTTGTGGCATTGGAAGAATATAGGGAAGCAGCAATGAAGAAACTACAGATAAAGCAAGAGGAACGCAAACGGCTGCATGACAGGTATTTAAGGACTAATGAGGTACAGGAGGGATCTTTGGTCCTGGTGCATCAAATCCCGTCGCCATTCACCAAATTGGCACCTAAATGGATAGGGCCATATAAGGTCATCAAAGTATTGCCACACGGTGCAGTGCAACTAGAGGATCTGCAAGGCAACTGGTTGCCCTTGGTTAACATCTCCAGGGTGAAAAGTTATTTGAATTGATGCAAGCAAGATGAAATTTACTCCCTGTAAATACCATTGTTCTTTCATTTTCTGCAGTTCATTTTGAAGGAATAAGCAAATAAAGATATTGCACCGTGTTGAGAAAAGGGGAGCAACAACCCTAACCGCCTCACATGGAAGTGAGAAGTTTCTCCAAGTTGGGGCAAAGAATGAGAGGAGAGGTTCACCCACGCTCATGGAGCAATGGCAACAATGGCCAACGTCACAAGGAGCAAGGGGAACATCCTCCCAACCATGCACACACACATGCAAATCCATACACCAAGACCAACGCCATGGCACACAAGGAGGCAAGAGAGTCACAAATGACACCTTCTTCCATTACCAAAATGGAGGCCAAGGCCATGGCCAAGGGACCTCCCCTCTACAAGAAATGAGCCTCTACTTATAGGCTTTACATAATTCCCCATGTGCTCATTTGGAAAAGTCAAAAAGGTGATTCTCTCTCTAACTGCCAATCTTCTAGGATATTCTAAAGATCAAATTTGTAACAACCCAATCTCCAAGAAAGGCATGCGTGGGTTTTCTACGTGGGGAATCTTTCTAGAAGGGTCATAAAGGTGAGAGACACTATCCTATAGTATGAAGAAATATTAAAAAGGGTTTTAGGAGAGTGTTCATATGGACATCTCCTAATTTACAAAAAAGAAGGTATTTTCATGAAGGGAAAAGGATGCCATAGTATGAGAAAAATTATGGGCAACCCTTATAACCCAACACTCTCCTCCTCCTAGACTTTGTCGTCCTCGACAAAGCTAAGATAGGAGAAGCATACATTGCTGAACTGGTCCAAGTTTGAGTCTTCAACTCTTCAAATCTACAGTTCTTCAAATCTTCAGGTCTTCAATGTTGAGCGACACAATCCCCTTGGGGGGCAGTCAGCTCAACAATCCGGAAGATCATCCTTTGTTGCCGAATATGCAGCCCTCCCTTGGACTCATTCCTGAAAAAACCTTCAGCCAATAGATGTGATCATAAAACATCAGAGGAAGACAGTTCTCCCAAGAGTTTCCGAAATGGTGAGCGACACAATCCTCCTAGGAGGCAGTCAGCCCAACTCAAAGAAGACAAATGTTGGAGAAGAGGTCCATATCCTGTTTAAGTGTTGAGTCTTGCCAATGCTTCCAAGTGGTGGAGTCTTTAGGTGCTAGGCGACACAATCCTCCTAGGAGGCAGTCAGCCTAGCCATCATGGTGCTGAAGAGACATGTATTGCAATGTTGGAAGTCCTGAAAAATAACTCTTTATTGAACTAGAAAAGCGAGTGGACTGTCATAATATTTTTGTCTTAAGACATAGTCCTCTAAGGGCAATCACCAAAATTGGCATGAAGACTTTCATGAGTTTTGGACACCATCCCTGGGTAGGACAGTCAAAAGCTCCAAGCAATGGTGAATCAGCCTGTAATTGTAAAACACCAGGAGGCATACATAACCATTGAGAATAGGATAGAGCAAGCCAGGGACCAGCTGCTGGAGCATTTCGGATCCCGCAGTTAATGCATTTAGCTCTACAACAAGGTTCAAATAACCTAAAATGTCGATCATAGGTGCAAAGTGTTTGCAGGAGCAGTGGATATGTCCCTGATAGGACAATCATATCAAACCAACCATAAATCAATGTGTGCGTCATAGCTTCCAAAAGCTCGTTGGTGGCAGCAGCCCAACCTGCAAACTGTGAATTCACACTTGTTTTGCACATTCATATGGCAGACCAGGGCTTTTATGAGAGAAAGAAGTCATCAAAGAAAAACTCATCAGCTTCTCTAGATTTCTGATGGGGCCTGCTCCTGTAAGTACCCAAATTGTGGCAGTCCATGAGTATTGAAACTCGTCAACCACCTTCAGCTGAGAGTATTCAGCCCAACCTGCTTGAACCTTCAATCATGAGAAGTGAAAGATAAGAGCAACAATAAATGCCATTCACAGATGTCTGCCCAGTCATGCACAGGCAGGTTCATACAATTAGTGCTTTAAACAATATCATCCCCTGCATAAGAGAATCACAACAGCAATCGAAAAACTTTTTGTCTGCAATTGTTCCACAAAACCATGTGGAGGAGCATATCATGTGGAGAAGCATCAGAACCCTAGGTAAAACACCAGTAGAACTGTGGTGTGCTAAATAATTGCTCGAGGGTTGAGATATTTGAGCAGAACCTGCCCGATGAAATTTTTAAGCAGCCTAGTCACATTTATCCCAAGATCAAAACATCAGTAGAGTGAACCATGCTTTTCTTTAAACACATCCCAGAAAAAGACAATGGTTTGTGTGACAGCCCGTAGGCCGATGTAGCACATATACACCTGTTCCTCAGAATGTGGAAGCACTGGGCTTAAGACATCGAGCTTCCAAAAAGTTCCTGTTTTGAAGCAGCACCTAGAAATGACTTGCACTTCTTGAAGGAGCAATCCTACTGATCATCATGAAATGCTTGAACACTAATCTTCCATAAAGAACCTGCTTAGAAAAGAATCAACCGGATGCTTGACTGTCCAATAACAAGACGATGACCATTCTTGAATTCCACTCTGAATTTGAATGTGGGCCCGATCATAATGGTGTTTCCAGATCTAATGAAATTAGATCATTTGGTTCCTAGTCTTGAGACCATCTTTGCTCTGGTTTTGGGTTCTCTTGATAGTGCTTTCCATAGACCACTGAGATCCTTCAATCATCTGCTCATACTGATCATCCACCTTCCTTGACTGGAGCACATGGGTGTTATACCTTGACAGATACTTATAGTAATATGTAAACCATCGTTTCGATGTGTAGGTTCAAGCATTCCCATGGCACACAGATCAAACCTTGAGTTTGATTTTATTGACAAAATTTTGTTGTTTAAGCATGCCAGTCCATGAACCCTTCCCCGTACAGATAATACGAGTACATCTAACACCAGCACATTTCTCTTAATGATAAGCACATGATGGAACTTGATAATGACTGTTAGCATCAGAATGTGAATCCTAATTCTTCCAGACAAGCACAAACATGCAGAAAATCTTCCAATACCATGTTGCAACCTTAGGCACCTCCATCCGTGAGGGTAGCCATAGTTGTATTGACATCCTCTGGACAAATGAGACCTGAGATTCTAATGCAACCAGCAGTGCCTTCTTCAGGCATAGAGGACCAACCACAATACATCAGATATAGCAAGCATCTCCTCCACATCTTCCAACATCTTAATCGGCCCAGGGCAGCAACTTCATTTCTGCACTCATCTGCACATAGGAAATTGGAGCACAGTACTTCAGCAAACATTCAAGGGGGAGCACTGATCTTACCCCTTTGGCAACAGAGCATCGAAAGAATCTCCAACCCTCAGCCTTTGTCAGCAGCACACCATGTTTTAGAGACCTTAAAGACTAGAGTGGTTATCTTCCTGAGTAGATTCGCATGGTCAAGGTTCTTAGCAGCATCCTTCTTTCTATATGTGAGTTTGCTTGAAGATTTTCAAGTGATATTCATCAATTCTTGTTAGCTTTTAGTGTTGTTTTGCCCCCAAATAGCTTGAGCTAAATCTGCATAATCCCCAACTTTGTCGAGCAGCTGCACAGACCTTATCTTCATCGGGCAAGTGTCACACAAATCCTTGGGCTGTGATTCCATAGAGGTCGTGGTACCAGTTGTCAACAATTTGTATGTGGCATCGTTGAGCTCAACTTTGTTGTGGTCTAGCCTCTCAAAGTCTTTGGGAGCTCGAAACACATGGGGTAGATGGCCAGGGTGTGCTACCACCTTATTTCCCTGTCCAAGTCATCCTAAGAAGGGTGCAACTTAGCCATCACGAGCTTCTTCAGGCTGGCAGCATGCATAAGGAACACAAAGCTCATATTCACAAAAAAATGAAACTTCTCGAACCAGGCAGCCTCAAAAGGTAGGTAGGACGAAAAATCATAACTCCACAACAGATTCAGCTGAGCAGATGCATGACCCTGTTGTCTCCCGTTCCTTAGATATGTGCAAAACCGTGGCACTTGAGGTATGCAGAGATGGGTCTGTTGAGATGGCCTTGCACCAAAACATGCTACAAACTGAGTATCTGCCAGCTGAGTATCCACCGGCTTGTTGTAAATGTCCTCGAAATTCTTAATCACTCCCAACTCCTCACTTTTGTTGAGAATCGGTTGCCATTTTTTTTTGGACATAGCTGCTTTTGAAGCACCATCATCCCAACCTCATCACCCTTGTTGTGAAGCATCAGTATCTTACCTGATGAACAATCATTCCCTATCATTTTATGTGGTAGCTGTCACATACCTCTTCGTACTTCCATTTGACATTTGTTCAAATGAATCATATTCAGTCGATGAAAAAGATGCCCCTTGAATTTCTTCCACAACACTTGGACCACCCCATGTGTAGACTGAGTCAAAAGTTGGATAGTTGGGAGAGTCAAATCTCAACCTTGCTGTAGGCTGTTGATTCCATGTTGTGCTTCCATGAGTTTTGTTGATGGCACATGCATGAAGCTATCCTTCTTCAGGAGCATTCTTCAAGCTCGGGCTCCATCCCCCAATGTAAGGCTGACAGGTTGATCGTTTCCGCGCTACAGCACTTGAACATCAAGCTCGACAGGGGAGCCAGAAGGCTCGACCCATGCAATAAAGGAGATTAGGCCAAATAAATGCTTATACAAAAAGAGGGGTAAGTGGAGCTTCTCACGCGTCCACATGCATCCCCAAGGTCTATGCTCAGGCCAAGCAGAGAGTAGAGTACAATATTCATATGAAATGAGCAGCATGAAGCAGATGCTCACAGAGATTCACCGTTCAGACATTTCTTCATCTCAAAGGAAGCACCAATTGTAAGCACCTTGAGTGGGAAGCAATAACTGGCCATCTAGACCTGAGAGCTTAAATGAGAAGGGAGGCAGCAACATTCATTGAGAGCTCCAATGAGAAGGGAGGCAGCAACATTCATCGAGAGCTCCAATGCTCCATCGAGAAGGGAAGCATGGAGCTGAGAAACAATGGGAAAGAGTGGAGCATGAAATTCAACACGGGCCGTGAGACCTCCAAGGGATTTAGTATGCCTCTAGAGGATGCATCACAAAGGACCTTGCACCAGCCTCCAAATCATGCACCATACAACACATTTACATCTTGAAGATATCATTCTTCACAAAAATCAAGACGTTAGTGGTACTGACGGGACTGTTCTGTGTTTCCAAATTCCCTTTGGTAGTGCGATGGCAGATGAGCAGAGGGATTCCAATGTCCCCTCATAAGAACTTGAACGCATTCTTGTTAAGTTCTCTGATATAATACCACATTGTAGTAAGAGGGCTCCAAAACTTTGCCAAACAGTCAATGTCTTTGGACTGCGCCAAACAATGGAAACCGAATGTCAGAGTTGGTTCAGTGGTGTGAAGTTGAGCCTGCATGAGTAGAGACCTCGAGGCAAGATGCCCACAGTTAGCTCGTCTGCACAGCTGCAAGGGATGGAGGAAGTATCAAGCATGATTTCATGCTCGTAAGCTATGGAGCAGGTGAAGCCCAAGTTCAAAGCCACAAAAGGAGATAAAGCGCTCAAATGGAGATCTAAGAGCGGTCCTGCTGTCGCACAACATATCCGTGGTGAAATGCAAACAAGAGGAAGATCAAGGCCCAAGTTCTTGACTACCACGCAGATGGTTCGGAGACATGGAGGGGGAGCTCACGAAGAGCTCAACCCCGAATTGCAAGAGTCAGAGGGACAGACAAGGAAGAGCTTCCTCCGTCGATAGGGGCGCCTACAGTACCATAGCCCACAACTCACATCTGCGTCCCTTTGTCAGACTCCACCTGCCCACCATTAAGGATGAGAGAGAGGGCAAACAGAAACCAAGGGTCTCCGATGCCCCATCGCCCTCACAACAAAATTCCAAATGCAAGCAAAAGAAAGGAAGAGGGACCAAGGTTCTTTGCAAATTTAGGAAGAGGAGTCGTGGAAATTTGAAATTTACATCTATTAGAAGTTCAACCCTCCTGTTTTTTTTTTGTGGTCTTTGTAGCTGAAGAGAGAGAAGGGAGTAGAGAGGGCATTACCCATCCTCCTTTTCAAGGCCATCACTAAAATCAAGAAATGGAGGAGAGATGGAGAGTGATGCCTGAGTGAGTGTATCGGAGTCTGTGTGTATGTGAGAGAGAAAGAGAGAGAAAGAGAGAGAAGGGGTTGGGGGGTGTTTCTGTGCAACAAACAAAAAAATGAACTAAAACTACTCAAAAATTAAAAGAAAGAGGTACCCTAGGCCAACGGAAGGCCACACGTATTCATCCTCCTCCAAGTGTCAAGGTGCATCTCACGAAGTATGGACACGCAAACTTGGAAAAACCAACGGCTAAAGGCCGACGTCCCCGGCAACGGCACCAAATTTGTTGAGAAAAGGGGAGCAACAACCCTAACAGCCTCACATGGAAGTGAGAAGTTTCTCCAAGTTGGGGCAAAGAATGAGAGGAGAGGTTCACCCACGCTCATGGAGCAATGGCAACAATGGCCAACGTCACAAGGAGCAAGGGGAACATCCTCCCAACCATGCACACACACATGCAAATCCATACACCAAGACCAACGCCATTGCACACAAGGAGGCAAGAGAGTCACAAATGACACCTTCTTCCATTACCAAAATGGAGGCCAAGGCCATGGCCAAGGGACCTCCCCTCTACACGAAATGAGCCTCTACTTATAGGCTTTACATAATTCCCCATGTGCTCATTTGGAAAAGTCAAAAAGGTGATTCTCTCTCTAACTGCCAATCTTCTAGGATATTCTAAAGATCAAATTTGTAACAACCCAATCTCCAAGAAAGGCATGTGTGGGTTTTCTACGTGGGGAATCTTTCTAGAAGGGTCATAAAGGTGAGAGACACTATCCTATAGTATGAAGAAATATTAAAAAGGGTTTTAGGAGAGTGTTCATATGGACATCTCCTAATTTACAAAAAAGAAGGTATTTTCATGAAGGGAAAAGGATGCCATAGTATGAGAAAAATTATGGGCAACCCTTATAACCCAACACACCGGGACGGTGCAAAATCTTGATGTGGGGGTCTGTAGATCCCTCTCTTTCTCGCTCTCAGACTTGTTTGAGCTTTGCTACCGACAGTGTGTTCAGTTTATGGTTTCGGAATAACGAGGTCCATCGCTACTGCTGTAGTTCGATCCACCAGGATATTCACACGAGGGATTACTAGTCGTTCACAAGGATATCCACTCACCTTTTCGCTGAAAGGAGCTTTTTGCATTCCAGGATATGGGCTTCTGCATCTAGTTCTCGTATGCAAATCCGAGAAATTAGAAGGGAACCAATTTCATAGGCCAAGAGGCAAGCAGAGATGGAGGAAGAGGCACGTCGAGTGGACTTGGATCCTGCAAAATGTCGTAAGAAAGGTGACTCCGGGACTGTACAGGGTATCATCAAGGATGTTATCCCTGATGGATATTGGGTGACTTTACCAAATGTCAAAGATGGCTACCTTCCTGCTATGGACGTAGGAATCGCAAGTGGTGTTGTCCTCTTGGAAGACCCATGAAGGTTGGTTAGGAAATATGTTCGGGATGATTCAATCGGTGGAAGTGGTCCCTTTTCCCTTTCTCTCTCTCTCCTCTCACATCTCTCTCCGCCCTCCGCCCTCCTCACTCTGCACTCCGCACCCCTCCTCACTCCGCCCTCCGCACCCCTCAACCTATGCCCTCCACTCTCTCTCTCTCTCTCTCTCTCTCTCTATCTCTCCCTCTCTCCTCCCGCGTCCCTTCTCTCCCTCTCTCTCTCTCCCTCTCTCTCTCTCTCCCTCTCTCTCTATCCTCCGCCAAAACCCCTGCCCCCGCCCTCCGCCTCATACTTCGCCTCCCCACCCGCTTGGTATCCCCCTGCCCCCCGCTGCATTTCACCCCCCCGCCACCCGCCAAGTTCTCCCCCGCCCTCCGCCTCATACTCCGCCTCCCCACCCGCTTGGTATCCCCCCGCCCCCCGCTGCATTTCACCCCCCCGCCACCCGCCAAGTTCTCCCCCGCCCTCCGCCTCATACTCCGCCTCCCCACCCGCTTGGTATCCCCCCGCCCCCCGCTGCATTTCACCCCCCTGCCACCCGCCAAGTTCTCCCCCGCCCTCCGCCTCATACTCCGCCTCCCCACCCGCTTGGTATCCCCCCGCCCCCCGCTGCATTTTACCCCCCCGCCACTCGCCAAGTTCTCCCCCGCCCTCCGCCTCATACTCCGCCTCCCCACCCGCTTGGTATCCCCCCGCCCCCCGCTGCATTTCACCCCCCCGCCACCCGCCAAGTTCTCCCCCGCGCTCCGCCTCATACTCCGCCTCCCCACCCGCTTGGTATTCCCCCGCCCCCCGCTGCATTTCACCCCCCCCGCCACCCGCCAAGTTCTCCCCCGCCACCCGCCGATATTCCGCCCCCCATCCGCTTAATATCCCCCCCCGCAGCCCGCTGTAGCCCGCAAGCCTCCGCACTATTCCCCGCCACCCTCCGCACTATCTCCGCCACCCCTGCAATATCTCCCCGCAAGCCCGCCTGCCCACATTCACACACACACACATATGCACAATTACATACACATACATTCATACACACACCACACACAGGCATACACCGGCTCACTCACCCTCATACACACATACACTCATCCCTACACACACGCACATGTACACCCAAACTCTCACACTCATGCATATGCACACCCAGCCATTACACACACCGACACATACACTCTCAACCCCACCTTATGCCTCACGCTCTTTCACACAAGGGGGATAAAACCTTTGAGGCTTATGGAAAGAAGCATTTTTGTGATCGACTGGTGTTTGTAAGGGCGGTTCACGAAGCCAAGTAGATGAGTGAGTTGGAGTTGCGCATTTACGAGTCATGGTTTGATCCCTTCATATCTGCATTACCAGGACTTGTTCCAGATGGTTCTTTCTATTTGAGGGCTAGACCTGACACTTGTCTCCAAAGGTTGCACATGAGAAATAGGCCAGAGGAGCAAGGTGTGACATTGGAGTATCTTAGAGGACTGCATGAAAAGCATGAGTAATGCTTTTTCCCATCTCAAAGAACTGGACAAATAAAGGGGCCTCAACCTGCAAGTAAGGAGATAAAAGGCAAATATGGAAAACAAAGTTGTTACCAACCATTCACGGCGACAACCTATTTTTATGGATCCAATTCAAATCAAGGGAATATTTGACCTACTCCTCTAATTTTGGGCATTCCACCGGCGCGTGATCAATGGACGTGAGGATTCGGCAAGGCTCTTGGCCTATTGGGGCCTATAAAATCAAGGGATTTGTGCTCATTTGGGTTACCTCATCGGGTGTTACTTCATTGGGTGTTGCGCACACTGGGAGTACTCTATACACACACTTTTGCGTACATTTTTTTAGAGTTACATTGACGCGGGGATTCGTGCAGAAGTCTTTTTCTTGCTCTTGGTGGTTTCAAGTCTACTGTGGGAGTCACTCTGTGGAGTGAATATAGAGCTTGGGCTTCCCAGTGGACGGCTATGAGTACCATAGAGTAAGAGAGTGCCTTGGATTCTTCAATTGGGATAGCAATATTGTAATTCTGATCTTCTAGAGAAATTCTCATTCGCTTGTATTGAGCTGTGTCTTTCTGCATGAAGTGCCAGGAAGCTCTGAGCATTAGTTTTGAGTCTTCCTTTGACGGATTTTATTTGTAACCATTTGAGTCGAATCAAGAAGTGTATGGTTCTCCTTGGTCACTTGTGGTATATATACCTTTCCAGAAGTATTCACATTGCTGTGCAACAATTGTTATTTACCTGCTCACAGAAGTGTTAAAGGGTATACTTCCCTAAAGAGAACCCCCCTTGAGTAGGTGACGTACTGGACGTGTTTAATCTTCATTCTCTACCTTTGTTGAAAGCGGATACCCCAGTACCTCCTCTACACCAATGTACTTTCTCTAAGTTAGGAACATAACTTTCTCTAGATATACTACTTCCAAACCTAGGAAGTATGTGAGAAGACCAAGATCACTGAACTTGAACTCCTCTTTCATTTGAGCTTTAATCCTCTTGATTCCATTTGCATCATTACTTATAATGATTATTTTATCCACATACATAGAAAGGTATATGACCTCTTAGTGGTTCCTCTTAATGAAGAAGGCATGATCTCCCTTGCTTACCATAAAACCTTTATCTTGAAAGTAAGTGAAAAGTTTATGATTCCAAGCTCTAGGAGCTTGCTTCAAGCCATACAAGGCTTTCCATAACCTGCATACATGTTCTAGATATGATTGGTCTTCAAAGCCATGAGGTTGAGCCATGTATACCTCCTCTGAAATCCAATGAATTAGAAATGCATTTTTAACATCCATTTGATATATCATCCAATTCTTGGAAGATGTGAAAATCATGAGTACTCTAATTGTAGGCATTTTTTTCCACAAGTGAGAATGTCTCTTCATAATCAATACCTTGGGTTTGTGCAAATCCTTTTGTTAAAATCCTTTCTTTGTACCTATTAATTGAGCCATCAAAGTTCTTCTTTACCTTGTATATCCACCTTGAGCTAATGACCTTCATAAATGGTTTCTTGGGAACCAATTCTTAAGTCTAATTCTCTTATAGAGCTTCTATTTTTTTCTTCCATGGAACATCTCGATTTTGGTTTCTTCTTGGATTCTTCATATTTTGATGGTTCTTGAGAGTTTGAGTCCTGTGCTATTTATATTGAATGCTTAGTGACTAAAGAGGTTTCATAGCCATACCTTTATGGCTTCCTTTTCTCTCTAGTAGACCTTCTTATAGTTTTTTGAGATGATTCTGCCACATCTCTCATCTCTTACACTTTGGCTTTGCCTGAGTTGATTTTCCTTCTTGGAGTCTTTTGGTCATCTTTAGAATCACTTGATGCTTCAAGTCTAAGCTCATTCCTCTTTGATAATTTTGGAAAATCTTCCTCTAGGTCATATGGAAGTTTGATTTTCCTACAAGCATCTTCAAACCAAGATTTGTTTTCATCAAACACAACATATCTACTTACATTAAAACCTTTAATTATTTTATTATATATCCTATAAGCTTTTTTATTAAGGTCATAGCCCATGAATATGCATTTCTCTACTTTGGATCTAATTTGCTTTTGATTTTTGAATGATATTTCTACTTTCTACCAGACCATTTTTCTCTCAAGTATATCTAGTTGTAATGTCTTGTTTGACCCCTCTCTCTTGGAGATAAGAATCAAAGTCATGGGAGAAATATTCTCCCCCTCCATCGGAAGTAAAAAATTAGAGATTGAGATAAGAATATATGACCTTGCTAGAGCATCCTTTGAGCACCATGTGGTTAGCCTCTCTTGTTCTTCTTCATTTGGTTGTCCTTTGCTTATGGGAATCGGCATCATCTCATCTTCAGATATGGAACCATAGAGGTTTCTCTCTTGAAGATAAGATTCCATTCTTAGTGACCAAGTTGAGTAGTTAACTCGATCCAATTTTTCTATGCATGAAGGAAATCCATCTCCCATATTGATTTGTTGTTGCTCTGGTACCACTAAGAGGACATGGATAGATGGGTTCCAAAGATGAGCTGGTGCTGCATAAAACCTACTCTACACTTGCCAATTTAACTCCATGGATGCTTAATAAAGTGCTTTAGTTTCACATTAATGCATTTGGAACCACCAAGTCTTTTGGAACATCATTCCCAAACGTTTCCATCAAAACAGATAACTTGCTTATACTAGAAGTATGAAGAAACCTTCTATTTTGTACACATAGGGAAATCCATTTCACAAAGTCATTGTAATGATGAAGATGTAATAGAGAAGAGTAGACAGGTATATAATTGAAGAAATGTATCAAAATGTATATGCTATTGAGCATATGATACAAGGGAAGCGTAATGGACTACTCATAATTGAGGTGAGCTCAATGTGTGCACTTTGATGTAGCTCAATGTCTCAAAAAATGGCTTGCTTAGCCCACAACTAGAAGCATGTCTATTTATACTCATAGTTTGAGTTTGAATCTGAATTCTCCTTCACCTCAAAGTGATCCTACACTTTAGGGATGATTTGAATTGATTCTTCCTACCACATGATTTGTGCGTTCAACTCCCTAACTTCATGAGATTCCTCACTCTCTTGGCTTTTACATTTATCCAAAGTAAATATGACCAAATTGATAAACATATCTTCATATGTAGTCCTTTCTTGTGAAGAAATGAAATGATGTGGAATCCTCAATAATTCCCCAAGCACTTAGGCTTGCTAATCGTACCAACATTTAATCATACCAACATTTTTACCAAATCCAACATCATGCAAGGACTAGATCCCACTGAATTCTATCATAAGCTTTGTGAAAATGTTTGAAGAAGAAAAAAAATCTTCATTAGTCTCTTTAGCATACTCCATCCCTTCCCATAGGGAGATAATGGCATCAAGAATGAACCTACCTTTGATAAACCCTTTTTGCTCAGGGAGGATGATACTATGCATAATGGGGCTAATTCTTCTTGCAAGGAAAGAGGCAAAAATTGTGTTTATGGTAGTAAGGCAAGATATAGGTCTCGAGTTATAAAGTCCTTCTTTAGAAGCTCTCTTATGCAAAATGCTTGTTCAATATTCCTAGGAAGAATATATGGTTCTTTAGTAGATCGCATTACCTTGGAAGAATCAATTGCCCAAAACCTAGATAATTCCTTTCTCAATGTGGAATTACTACCTTTTTACTCAACTCCAAACCATTCAACCTTCAAAATGACCTATCAAAATATATAAAAACAAAAAAACAATTACTAGATGCTTAAAAAAATAATAAACTCTATCAATAAAAATAAAATATTTTTTCTACTTGTTTGAATGTACAAAATAATATTTCATAGATAACAACAACAGTTCCCACATAACCAAGTTTGCCATCTATAAGGTTCCTGTCTTTTGAGCTAGCACGTGATAGTTGCTTGAAAGAAGCAATAATAATAGAATCCTCTGTTTTACATAAAGAATCAATGGCTTTGATTATAATATGTTGTCCAAAAGCCCACATATCAGTGAACATTTGAGCCTGTAAAAGAAATTAAATTAGTAAAGAGAAACTAATATCCATATATGAAACAAACAAAGTATTATTAAAATAAAATTACCTTTCGTTCACAACCTATCATTAACTCTCTCTGCTCATCTAAGATTTCTTCATTATTTGCATTGGCCATTGCAAAGGACATATTTGTAAAAAGAAGATATATTTGTAATCTCCTTATTATCGAGATTTGTCTTTCGTGAAAGAAGACATATTTGTAAAAAGAAGATATATTTGTAAAAACAAGATATATTTGTAATCTCATTATTATCGAGATTACTACTATCGTTTGTTTCTCAATATTTTTACAAATATTTCTTCCGTGAAAGAAGACATTTGTAAAAAGAAGATATATTTGTAATCTCATTATTATCGAGATTACTACTATCGTTTGTTTCTCAATCTTTTACTTTGGAGATTTTGAAGTTCCTGTTCGTACTCGCTAAGTAATGCTTGCATGCATTTGCTATTATATGCTATAAAAGTAGAAACATCATCTTTTTCTTGAAATGTAAATAAAAATGGAACTCCCTTACCTGATAATACCTCATCTGTTTTTTTTAAGAAGACTCGTTGGCCCATGCACGTGGAGATTCTTCATAAACTTTTTCAAGGTACTCACTAATATAGTACATGCACTGAATCGTTTGCTTGTCTCCCATTTTATAGTCAATCTATTACCTGCCTTGCTAACTAAGAGTTACATATTTGTTTACAAGGATTAAATATCAGTTAACTATGGAGGTATTAGGTCATTTGGAAAATAAGACAAGTAAATTTCTCTCGATGATTTTGGAAGATGGATGAATAGTTTTAAAGTATGGGCAGACATAAAGTGTTCATTCAATGCAAGTTCTTTTTCTTACCATAGCTAAGGTAAAAATAAAAGCCTACATTGAATGGACACTTTGTGTCTGCCCATCCTTTAAAATTATTCTTCCATACTTTAAAATCTTCGAGGTAAATTTACTTCTCATATTTTTCAAATGGCTTAATACCTCCATAGCTAACTCATACTTAATATTTGTATGCAAAGTTTATAAAAGAGTTAGTAGCATAGGTATTAGGTCGACTAGAATAGGAGAAGAAGATGTTTCAGGAAGATTCTAAAGTTTGGGCGAACAAAATATCTTTATTTGATACATGTATGTATAATTTGACTTTACTCTCATAACATGTGTATGTGCATATATGTGTGTGTATGTCTATATGTGTGTATTCATTCATGTATATATATGTGTATGTCTATGTATGCATGTATTTATATGTATATATCTATGCATGTATATATATAAATAGATAGAAAATTAAAAATTATACCTCAATAGTGTCGAAACAGATACATTACTCCATCCAAAAATATTTTGAAGATTGAGATTAAGTAAGCTCACACTTAGTCGTGTCAAACTACTTCCTTCATATACATGCTTTAGACATTCCTCTCGAAGATATTTCTCATTTTTGAAATATCAATGCTCTCCCTATCATTTTGATACCAATCCTAAATAAAATCTACCATGGCATCATCTTCATCATTGTCGCACAAATATTGTACTTTATGTTCTTTTGAATATAGGTCCTTCAACCTTGCATATTCCAAATGATCACTTTTGCATAGCCTCCTCATAGAAGCTTCTGATAAATGAGGTCTTACTGGCAACTATGAATGGTGTGGAGGAATATCATCAACATCATACGTTGGAATCTACACACATGAATAAAAATCATTAATATTCCATAAATGAATAAAAAGTAAACTTTAAACATAAAATTAAATATATGAGTTATTAAATATGGATAGAAAATTTCCATTCTCTCTCGATAAAACGTGCTCTTGGAGGTCTACACCATCCACAATTCACTAATAATTCATCACTAGCATGTAATTAGTAATAGCATTGACAAATATGTATCTTAATACATTTCTACTCATGTATGGTGATTCATGACTATTTTCATGCTTCTCAAATGTGCAATTAGTCCTTGAACTATTATGTAACCCTCGACTACTATGTATTAAGCCTACTATTTTTTCATGCGTGTAAGGTCTTCCATCAATATATAATCTTTCATTTTCTGCATGTAAACTCCTTCTACTAGTAAGGGATGCTGCATTCAAGCATATTCCATAAGTACTCATGCTTTGAACACAATGTGCAAGTCGATGCCAATCTCCCCATCCATATATAGGACCACAAAATGACATAAGGGTGACTTCAGAGTATGGAGACACATACAAATCCACTACAATAAAGAGACCATGACCACCGTTAGTAATAGTGGATGGAGCAATCATATAGCGATTACCCCAAAAGATAAAAAACTCTCCATCTAAAGGAAGTGGTCCTCTATTCCATCCTCCATATCTTCTTCTATCGTATGTTTGTACTAGAGAACAATCACGAGCTGGCAATGGATAATCTCCAACCGTTTCAGTCTCTAAACCAAGAGGTATAGGATTTCTAGAAACCTCTGCTTATAATTGATGAATAGAAAGTCCATGATGCGTACGAGGTACATTAACATTATGAGTATGAGAATTATTATCATCATCATCATCATCAAGAAAATATTCCTATATATTAACACTAATTTGATTTTGTATATGGTTTTTAAATAAAATAAGGACATTAATTTATAGAAAAAATAGATACCCAAGCATTATTACGTTGACCAGGTGGTGGTGCATGCTCAAAAATATCTTACACTGCATAATGTTCAATACATTCGAATTGTGGTCTTTGATATGTACCATAGCAAAAGTTACACCAACATATAATATGCTCTTGATAGTAAATTTCATTATAATTCGTATTGGAGGACACATGTGAGGTTGTTGCATGGGTAGGAGGTGGTGCAGTGCCCTCTGATTGATCAGAATCTCATTATAACAAGAAACAAAAAAATATATCAATTATGTATTTATCAAATATATTTAAAATTAAAAGTTTGATATACTTACAGTATACAGTCTTTGCTCGATTAGGAGACGTGGTGGAGTTCCATCTAATTGATTGGAATCTAAAAATAATGGTATTTAATATTAACAATCTGACTATTTACATACATAAACACTGACATATACATATTTACAGGTACACACATATTCACATATACACATTTACACATAGACACATATTCACATATACAAAAATACACACTATTCTTGGATAAATGCATGTATTTTGTATAAATGAGTGTATATGCATGCATGTGTATGTGTGTATGTATATGTGTGTTTATGTTATATGTATGTATATGTGTATATACATACACATATGTGTGTTATGTTATATGTATGTATATGTGTATATGTATGCATATATGTATGTGTATATGTTTGCATGTATATGTGTATGTGGGTATGTGTATCTGTATGTGTGTGTATATTTTTATGTATTCTGATTCTTTTTTTTGTTTGAGATTAAAATAAGAGGAGATATTGTATGGTGGAAAAAAATAAGAGGCGACCTAACATGCCACCTGAGACATGGCAATTTTTTCATAGATAGCTACATATTCAAGATTCAATTCCTCAACAGAAGGTATACAAATTAATAGTTTATATTTATAATCCTCATATATTTTATTACTTTTTTACCTTTAATTTATGTACTTGATTTTTCTTTAAATAATGAGGCTACTGCAAAGAAGAGAGTTACATCAGGCCACACATTGCACCTAGGCCAAATGGGCCATCATGGTTTTCTAGCTACATTTGTAAGTATATGTGTTATTGTAAGTATATTTTTTATTTTAGTTGAAATGCAAGAAACTAATCTTTTTTATTTGTTTCAATGTAGCGAAAGGATATTTTATTTTTATGGATATTTTAATTATTTTACTTATTTATGTTTGTTATATGTAATACAGGAGTATTATGGAGAGGCAGATATGGATGAGATGAGAGACACACACAGGAGGGATGATCTTGATCGTCACAAGGTGCTCACATAAGTACACTAGATCATGCGGATGATCGTGATGAGGATGATCATGATGATGATGATGATTAGGATTCTTGATTATGACAATGTATATGTATTTACATTGATATATATATATATATATATATATATATATATATATATATATATATATATATATATATATATATATATATATATATATATATATATATATATATATATATATATATATAATCTCCATATTCTTCATTTCAGTTATACTTTGAATTGTGCGTATGTTATTAACTAATGAAAAGTTTTGTTCTATTGATTGTTATTATTGTTTATATTAAGCATGTGTTTTATTAATTTAATTATGTAATCCATTCATACTTATGTGTGCTTGTGTGTATATAAAATGTATATATGCACATGTAGGTATATATCTATATGTGTATGTGTGTCTATATGCATGTATATGTATGCATCTGTGTATATATGTGCATGTATGTGTGTGCATATGTATATGTGTATATGCATGTATCTGCATGTGCATGTGTAAGTGTATATGCACATGTATGTGTATGTGTATGTGCATGTGCATGTGTATGTGTGTATATGTATGTATGTATGAGCATGTATATATGTGTAATATGTGTGTGTCTTTATGTGCATGTATACATGTGTAATATGTGTGTGTCTATGAATGTATGTACATATGTATATGTGTATATGCATTGTATGTGCATGTGCATTTGTAAGTGTAAATGTGTATGTATGTGTATGTGCATGTGCATGTGTATGTGTGTGTATATGTATGTATGTGTGTGTGCATCTGTAAGTGTATATGTGTATATATGTCTATGTGCATGTGCATGTGTATGTGTGTGTATATGTATGTGCATGTATATGTGTAAGCGTATGTGTATATGTGTGTATGTGCATGTATATGTGTATAAGTATGTATACGCACGTGTGTGTATGTGGAGATGTGTGTGTATGTATGTGCATATTATGTGTATATATTTGTAAGTCTGTGTATATATACATATGTGCATATGTATGTGTATGTGTATGTGTATAAACATATACAAGTGTATGTATACGCATGTGTATATGTATGAAACATGACATGTGTGTGTGGATGCATTTCCATTTGTATCCATGTGCATGCATGTGAATGTGCATGCATGTGGATGTGCATATACATGTATTTAAGCATATGTTAATGTGTGTATGTGTATGTATATATGCAATAATGCATGCATGCAGGTCTTTTTATGTGGTTGTAGAAATGTTTGTGCATATGCCTGTGTATATGTGTGTATGTGTAAGTGTATTTGCACATGTATGTGTTTGTATGTGCATGTGTATATGTGTGAACATGCATCTTCATCATGTTTAAGTGTATATGTGCATATCAATAAGTGTGAGTATGCTAACTAATGAAAATAACACAATTCAAATGATATACAAGGAATGGAAATTATACTTACAATAGGAGCCATATCTTTTGCTTGGTTAGCTTCTTGAATAACCTGCAATAGAGAGAGAGAGAGCGAGATAATTCAAAGAGAGAAAGAGATAGAAAGAGAGAAATAGAGATAGAGAGAGATAATAAGAGAGAGATAGACAAAACAAAAATTTTGCAAGTGATTGTTTCAGCTCATAAGCATAGCACAATTGCGAATTTTGGAGAGCTCTTCGATAAGATGCGTGAAGATGCCCATCGAAGAGCCTCAAATGTTTTAAATTTTATTTTCAAAAACCCATCGTGTAAGCGATGCTATGGCATCATAAAGGCATATGCAATTAGCATCGCATAAGCAACATTAATTAGAGTCGCTTATGCGATGCAAATTAGCATCGCTTATGCGATGCAAGTTAGCATCGTTTATGCGATGCTTTTTTTAACCGTCACTTTAGCGATGCTCGATGTGAGCATCGCATTTCCCGTCATGCCACATGTCGATAAAAACATCATATTTGCCATCGTTTAAGTGACGTTTCATGCTCGAAGCTTCTTGCAATGCTTTATGCAATTTTATAGCAACAAATTTGTGTCGCTTTAATAGTCCTATGCACCCGTACTCCATGTAGTGCATCCAATAGCCTACTGATAGAGAACTGCATGAAATGCATCTCAAGCATCATGAAGTCTCAATCATAAACCTGCCTTCATAGGAGTGGCAATAGGTTTGCATTCTTCAAGGACAAAACGCTACAATAATGCGTCAATATATTTTTTTTTTGACAAAGATCTATTCCACCATCAACTTGCATAAAATGGATGCCGAAATAATGGTGCATATTCCCCAAATGTGACATCTCAAATGGCGCATGCAGATCAACCTTAAAGTCACCAATATGCTTCTCATGAGGACCAGCGAGCAGCATGTCATCAACATACATAATAATGATTAGGAGCACATCATTAGCAGGCTTAACATATAAGGTGCTTTTAGTTAGAAACTTCTCAAAACCATGTGCATCCACATAGGCATGTATCCTTGACCGTCGGTATGACCATTTAAAATGGATTGTTGGGATGTTTCATGACCACTCATATGTGCATCGGTATAAGCGTCCATATAGGTGCCAATATAAGCATCGATATGAGCATTGGTAATTTATTGGGAATTATGGATGCTAATACAGATGACTATACCAACACCTATACCAAGGCCATGTTTTAAAAATACCAAGAACTTGAGAGAAAAAATCAACATTTTGCGCGTGTTTGACACTGAGTACTGCTTGTTTCTGTTGAGCTTGCACGTGCGAACCGAATTGTGAGTTGCATTGTCTTGTGCTTGCACACACACAGATCTCTCTCTCTACACACACACTCTCTCTCTAGATCTCGCATCTTGGTAAGCGGTGTGCGTACTCTTACCCTTTGTCTTTCTCTATACTTTATGTTTTCTAATTTTTCTTCTCTTTGATTTTACAAAAGTTTTTTGGCATCGATTCTTTGGAAATCAACGATAGACGACATACATTACGCTTTGACGACAATGATCGAAAAGACAAACATACCTATAAGTGATTCTTTTATTCTCTATTGATAGAGAGAAATAGAGAGAGAGAGAAAGACAGAGAGTGAAAGATAGACAGAGATAAAGCGAGATGAAAGAGAGGATGATAGATAAAGAAATAAAGGAAGATTAAAGAGAGAAAGATAGGGAGACAGATAAAGAGAGATGAAAAAGAGAAAGATAGAGAGAGATAAAGAGAGAGAGAGATATAGAAATACATATACACACACACATACACATATGCATATACACACATATACACACATGCATACACATACATATGCATACATACATACACACATATACACACGTGCATGCATACATACACACACATCTACACACATGCATACATACGTACACACACATACATACACACACACATGTACACACATGCATCCATACACACATACACATATACACACATGCATACATACACATACATATACACACACACATACACACACACATATACACACACATACATACACACACATATACACACATGCATACATACACACACATACACATATACACACATGCATACATACACACACACATACATGCACACACATGTATACATACACACACATATACACACATGCATACATACACACACATGTACACACATGCATACATACAAGTACACGCATACATACACACACATACACGTATAGACACATGCATACATACACACACACACATACATACACACACATATGTACACACATGCATACATACACACACACATGTACACACATGCATGCATACACACACATGCATACATATACATACACATACATATACACATATGCACACATGCAAATTAAAAATATAAAAATAGGATGAGGGTTTTTCGGTTGTTTACACATCCATAGAGATGCATACATACACACACACACATATGCACACATGCATATATACACACACACATATACCCAGACACACATACACACACACATATACACACATGCATACATACACACACACATATACGAGTTCAGTATAGATAAATAAATTTGAAAGATGTTAAGGTTTTTTTCACCTCAAATATATTAAAATAAGATTAGGGATGGTAGGCTATTTACACATGCATACACATATACTCATACACACACACACACACACACACACACACATATATATATATATATATATATATATATATATATATATATATATATATATATATATATATATATATATATATATATATATATATATATATATATATATATATATATATATATATATATATATATGTGTGTGTGTGTGTGTGTGTGTGTGTGTGTGTGTATACACGTGCATACACACAAATACATATTTTAGGTCTAGCTCTTTAGGATAAGAGTTTTAAGGTTTTTACATACATATAATTCAATTAAATTTATATAAGGAAAAAATAAGAAATAAATCAGAATATATATATATATATATATATATATATATATATATAGGATAATTGTATCAATAAGTAAATATGAAAAGAGATATTGTTTTAAATAAATTGATTAAATATATAAAAATAGGATTTTTTAAGGTTTTTATCAAACTAAATATATATACACATATACATACACATATACATATATACACACACACACACACACACACACACACACATATATATATATATATATATATATATATATATATATATATATATATATATATATATATATATATATATATATATATATATATATATATATATATATACATGCATACACACATATACATGTTTTAGGTCTAGGTCTTTATGATTAGGGTTTATGCCTCATTACTGAATGGCAAAGATTTCATAAAAACAGTGAACTCAAAAATCACAAGTCAAATAATCTAGGTTTTTACACATGCATAACATATATACACACATACACATATAATACATATACATATATACATGTATATACACATGCATGTACATATATACATGTCTAGGTTTTTACGATTAGGGATTTAGGTTTTTACATACATATAATTCAATGAACTTTATATAAGGAAAAAATAAAGAAAAAAATCAAAACATATAAATATATATATATATATGAAATAGGATAATTGTATAGATAAGTAAATATGAAAAGAGCTAGTGTTTAAATAAATAAGTGTAGCTCTTTAGGATTAGGGTTTTAGGGGTTTTATATACATATAATTCAATTGAATTTAAATAATGAAAAAATTAAGAAGAATATTAGAATATATAAATAAATATATATAAAAATAGGATAATTGTATAGATAAATAAATACAAAAAGATCTAGTTTTAATTAAATAAATATAATATATATAATTAAATATATAAAAATAGGATTTTAAGGTTTTTCATCAAATTAAATATATATAATTGAATATATAAAAATTGGATTTTAAGGTTTTTTATCAAATTAACTATATATAATTAATATATAAAAATAGGATTTGAATTTTTTTATAAAATTAAATATATATAATTAATTATATTAATCTAAAATAGAGTTTTAGATTAATCTTAAAATATATAAACATATATTTATAAAAACTAAGAAAAAAATCAATATATAATCAAATATATATATATATATATATATATATATATATATATATATATATATATATATATATATATATATATATATATATATATATATATATATATATATATATATATATATATATATATATATATATATATATATATATATATATATATATATATAATAGGATTAGGGTTTTTAAGCTGTTTATACATGCATACACACATATACACATATATAATACATAGATACATAATAGCATTAGGGCTTTCAGGTTTTTTGGCTTTTTATGATATATAGAAAATAGGTCTTTAGGATTTTTGATATATATAAAAAATATGATTTTAGGATTTTAATATATTACAAAAACACACACTCACATATATACATAATTAAATATATAAATAATAGGTCTAGGTCTTTAGGATTAGGGCTTTAGGTTTTTTTAGGTCTTTAGGTCTTTAGGTTTAAGGATGAATAAGAAAAGAAATAAAAAAATTAGAATATATAATTAAAT
The DNA here is from genome assembly GCA_020310875.1 of Ceratopteris richardii. Lineage (NCBI taxonomy): Eukaryota > Viridiplantae > Streptophyta > Polypodiopsida > Polypodiales > Pteridaceae > Ceratopteris > Ceratopteris richardii. Next base: position 132,959,361 of record CM035421.1, on the reverse strand, counting down.
CTATAAATATTGGTTAAGTCTTTAGGATTATGCTTTTTAGTTTTAATAAAAAAATCAAATCTTCTAAAATATCCATATTGTATCAGATAGCTAGTTTGGATCCGGAGGAGAGAATGCCATGTCCTTGCACTCAGTGCAAGTATCGAATTTATCAAAAACAATATTTGTACTGCACATGTTAGAGAGTACGGCACCTTTGATAAAAGTCGACTACAAAACCTATGCTACCATTCGCATGGTTCCCCTAGTGAGCAAGTGGACCCAAACGACATTGCAGTGATAACCTCTCGTGGACAAAAGAGAACAAAAAAGAAGTTAGAAGTACAAGGTACTTATAGCATTACATAGACTGAACACACGGAAGAAATGCTCAAAGCATTTTATGACATGGACGAAGATCATGATGCTGGAGAAGATGTCGTGAGTTTCATGGACATAATAGAATTTCCACAATTAGATGCTGATGAAGAATATGAAAACATGCGAAGAGTAGCTCATTTACCACTGTACAATGGATCAAAGATATATGTACTATGTGCATCACTCCCGAAGCTCGATCTGCAATCCATTTATGGATGGTCAAATAGTAGTGTCTCTGAATTGTTTAGGTAAGTGGATTTGAAATAAAGTTTCATTGTTGTATCAAAATAACTTTATTTACTAATATCGTTCTAATTGCTTATTACAGGCTTCTTAAAGATCAAATTTTGAAAGAGGTCAATGACATGCCTCCAACACGTGGAGATGCAAAAAAACTTTTACAATACATTGAAATGGACTATGCTAAGATTCATGCTTGTCCAAATGATTGCATCCTCTTTCGGAAAGAGTATGAGCATCTCAACATATGTCCAATGTGTGGAGAAAATAGATTTAGAGAAGACCGTTGTGGGCGAAGCAATTCCCACAAAGGTTCTTCCCCACTTTCCTATCATTCCTCAAATTAAGAGCATGTTTAGATGCAAATCAATAGCTGAGTTAATGTCATGGCATGCAAATAGCAGGTCTACTGATGGTGTAATGCGAGTGCCTGCTGACTCTGATGCTTGGAAACACATAGATAGTAAGTGGCCAGAGTTTGCTAGTGAGTCTCGAAACATACGTCCACGCCTAGCTATGGATGGAGTAAATCCATTTGATTTATGCAGCTCTTCATGGAGCACATGGCCTGTATGTTTGGTCAATTATAACATCCCACCATGGCTAGCCACAAAGAAGGGTCATTTATTATTAGCTCTTATTGTACGAGATAAGTATAAGATAAAAAACATGGATGTATACCTTGCACCACTTATGGAAGAGCTCCACATTTTATGGGATGGGATTATTGTGCATGACATGTCTCAACCTATAAGAACACGAGATGTGCGAGTGCAAGGCAAACTTATTTGGATGATGTATAATTGGCCTAGTTATGGTGAATGTTCAGGTTCATCGATTTTGGGTTACCATGCTTGTCCCTTATGCGGACCAAGACTCGAAGCACACTATTACAAAGCACTACGTAAAACTGTCTATGAAGGACATCATAGATATTTACGTGATGGGCATGTTTTACGTGAATGACAAATTGGTCGACAAGCGCAACGCCAAATGAAAGGTAGCGATTGGAAACAACTGTGGGATTCAGAAACACTAGTCGCTAGCATGAAACCATTGTTGATCTTTCATGAACTCCCTTATTGGAGCCAGTTATTGATCAATCATTTTGTAGAATAACTACATAGTTTTAAGAATGTGGGAGAGATTCTCTGGAAGACTTTGATCGGAAAGAAAGAAAGCAAAGCACAAAGGGAGGACTTAGAAGAGCAAGGTTGTATGCAAGAGTTGTGGGCAATTACTAATCCCAAGGGAATAGTATTGTTACCAAGAGCTCCTTGGGTGCTTCGCAAGATAGACGAGCAACAAGTGAAGAAGATAATTTCAGAGTTTCGAACACCTAATGGATGCATGAGGTGTCTAAACTACTTTCACATCAAACGAGAATCTTGGAGGGCTCAAGTCTCATGATTGGCATAAGTTTTTACAGTTTGTGCTCCCTGTAGCTTAAAAGATTGTCTTTCAAAGGACGTGTGAACAACCATTTATAAAATCAGTTCCTTGGTAACTCTTCTAAAGAGATAGATAGAGATAGCATAGAGAGTGCAAAACTCAATGCTATCTAGGCTCTTTGTATGGTAGAGAAGTACTTTCCCACAAGTATTCTCACTATTGAGCTTCATTAACTGGTTCATGTGGTAAATGAAGTTGCAATAGCACGAACTATCCATAGTCGATGTATGTTCTTCTTAGCGCACTTTATTGAGACATTAAAAGGGTTTGTTTGACAGAGAGCACGTCCAAAGGGTAGCATGGCAAAGGGATGGCTCGTACAAGAGTCTCTTGTATTCATAATTGCGTTTCTACGTATGTCGCATCCTAAAATGCCTCGCTTATGGAGAAATGTTGAAGATGTTTGTCTCAAGGTAAAGGGATGCAAAGAAAAATGGATGCAACATTCAGAGAGAAGGAAATGAAGTTTTGCATCGTTAACTTTGAGCCTATGCAGAAGTGGTTAGAAAAGTATAAGCTTGCCAAGGAGACAAACACAAAGGAAAGAGCTCAGTTTCAAAGGAATCGTTCCACTTGATTTTTGACCCTTCCAGAAAGTCTTTGATCTCTTCCACCCTTTCCAACGAGCAAATAGCTAGATACAACGGCTTCACAAGAAATGGCAATGGATGAGGATATCTATGAAGAAGAAGAAGAACTCACAAAGGGATGTGGTTGGGAGTATTGTAAATACAATGCACTATGGTCTCATGGAGGACACTTTTGGATCGCACAAATCGATAAAAATAGGTCTACTTTTGATAGTGGGGTGATGGTGAACTTTTTGCAAAAACGTAGAGCGAGTGCAAGAGATGATAATGCTCAAGAAGGCTACCTAGATTATTCTAGAGTGATTCAAGATATCTTTAAGCTATCCTTTAGGAAGTCTGATTACTTTATTTTTTATGTGAAATGGTTCAAAGTAGTCACCTCTGGAAGAAACGCAATAGTGAGGTGGGATAAAAGTGGTTTGCTTAAAGTCCACTCCACAAAAGTATGGACGGATGAAAGAGATACATTTGTACTTCCCGAAAACTATGAGCAAGTTGGTTTTATACCAGATTCAAAAGAATTAGAGTTGCTGTTTGTTTTAAAAGTCTCCCCACGAAGTAGACAAATTTGTGAGAACATAGATGTAGAAGAAAGTCCATTTGTAGTGGACTATGAGATTCATTCGATATTCGAGGAGGAAGAGATCATTGTCCGAGAAGAAGAGGTCCTTGAAGAAGACGAGATACACGATGAAGCAACAAATGATGATCAAGAAGAATCTAGAATACCAACAGATTTAGAAGTTGCCAATATAGATATAGATATGCTTGGTGCATCGGATCTCCAAGAGGATGCTAGAATAGAGGAGTTTTGAATCAAACACTTGTACCTACTAATTTTTGTTTATTTTTTTTATGTTCTTTTGTACACTACCATTTCTCTATATTACCTTTATCATCATATACTAATTATTTGAGTTCTTTTGTTACAAAGCACGATGGGAGACACTCCTCGAGTCACTCCACATGGGCCATGAGGGAGGAGAAGTTCTTAGAGTTCATATCTCAAGTACTTATCGCGTATATGGCCGCTACATCATAGTAATGGATCGCTCGTGGTAGCACTCCTCTTGGCCTAACTCCTGCCAGCCTCACTCCTATCGGCCTCACTCCTACTGGCCTCACTCTTGTCAATCTCACTCCTACTAGTGTCACTCTTGCTGTGTGAGTCCTACGGGCGGTGCCACTCCTACCGAAGGTATATCTCCTTGCTTTATGACTCCACCACGATCCTCTTCTGAGCCATCCCCTAGTGTCTCTAGTGGTTGATGTGTGCGCTTGACACCTCAGCATGATATAGGTGCTGGCCCGTCTCATAGGTCGACTTCACACTCTAGAGTAGGAAGATCTAGGAGTGGATCTATAGGTAGCTCTAGAGGAGGTGGCTATTGTGGAGGCAGTGCGACGAACATTTGTGTCGCCTACTTCTACTCCTAGAGTGAGTACCTCAGATGTAGGTACACCACATGGTACACCACATGGAACACCATGTACACCTTGGGATGCTCATGACCATGATGAATCCAAGGTGTATAGTATCCATGATGCAGCCCCGATGATGGATGCAGCCAGAAAGGTCATGCATCACTATATACGACAGCTTTGCTCCATATAGTTTGAACACTCTATCATGTTGGAATGGAGTGAACAAGATAAAGATCCTAAAAATTATATCACAGAGACAATCTATCAAGAGTTTCGGCTAGCACATGGGCATCCTCTTGTCAGTTTAGAGTGGATTTGCACACCACACATGAAGTTATGTCCCATGAACGATCTAAGGCTTGTGATGCTTTCACAGTAGGCTTATCAAAGCCTATCTGGTTAGATGCTGAGGAGTGGGATATGATTCGCGATGAGCAGCAGCAGACTCCTGACCGATATTGCTAGCAGCGAGATGCCAGAACCACATGTTTAGATAGAATTGGAACATCACATTTGGGCAGCGGCAGGTATGACACTATGCGTCACAAATTTGTAAGTATCATTTGGTTTATTGAATTTTTTTTTGTGTTAAGCATATCATGTATGTTCATCTAATGTTTTGTGTATTTGTTACTAGAGATGGCAATGGTTCGTCCTCCAACACGAACGAAGGAATTTTATGGATATCATCATGGATTGATTGCACTATTGGAGGACTTGGAGGGATGCGGTGTGGAGGTGATCGCAATCCGGGTGGATCGGGTCCGGTCGTGGCACACACACGGTGTATGAAGCTAATGAATGTTGGAAGGTTTAAGGACCTAAAAGTGAAATTAATGTTGAGTATGGAGAAGAGAGAGATGTTGAAATGATTATGGGAATGGGAATGTAGGAGTGCAAGTTAGATATATGAACATTACTCACAAGAATGAAAGAGAACCATACACAGGAATCAAATTTGGAAGGAAGAATGGTCCATTGAAGGAGCTTCTTAAACACTTCCTAATTCTAATCCATATGCATAGTCTTCTTTGGATGATATGTATGCATGATGAGAATAGATAGAATCCTTACACATAAATCAGTCTCGAAAGGAAGAATGGTTCAATATTGGAGCTTCTTATACACTTTCAGAAACTAATCAATATGTATGGTATGTATGGATTTGAATCGGCCTCATTGTTGTCATCTTCTTCAATGTCATCATCCAAAATGTACTCTTCATTATCATGTTTCTTGAATATCTTTATCCTTTTACCTGCAACCAAAGTTTTTAGTGCAACACTATTTAATTCACAAAGAGCATACATACCATTGTTGTTGACTTTTGATACAATGTATGGCCCAAACCACCGTTGAGTGAGCTTTTTGCATGCATCATATTGAGAGTGAAATGTACTATCATAAATGAGCACCCAATCTCCTACTTCAATTGGCTTAGGACGCAATCGATGAGTTTTATCAAAATAATGCTCGTTCTTCATTCTAGATTCTCTTAATTTTTCAATGGCATCATCAAGTCTTAATTTACCTTGTTCTAACTGTTTAATGCACAAACTCAAAAAATCATCAGTAGACATGTTTTCAGACCAAGGCAAATTTGACCATGGAGAAATATGAGACTGAATTGGAAACAATGATTTTTGAAAGTACATGAGGTCGACAGGCATATATCCAGTAGTACGTGTGCATGTCATTCTATATGCCCAAAGTGCAAAAGGTAAGAATCTAGGCCATTTTTTGATGTCACCGTTACATGCTTTAGATATGGCTTTCACAATAGGTGGATGCCCTCTCTCTATTTTACCATTGGCCTCTGGATTATATGCAGTAGTGAGAGACAAACGAATACTGTGATGCTCAAAGAACTCTTTAGCTTCTCTCGCATTTAACTCTCCATGATCGGCAACTACTTTCTCTATGTACCCAAAGCGACTTATGAAATCTTCAAGCAAGAATTCACAAACATTGTAAGTGGTCTTAGATCGTAGTCCACGTCCCTCTACATGATTAGTAAAGTCTTCTCTTGCAAGTACAATGTAACGCATTTTGTCAATACCTTTAGGCATAGTTACAAGATCTACTACCCACTTGTAGTGAATACAAGGTGGATAAGTAGGATGCAACGGATCTCTATGTTTGACTGATGAATGAAGTTGACAAGTAGAACATGTAGAAACATAGCTACTAATGTCAACATACATTCTAGGCCAATAATAGGTACTTCTAATTTTTTCATATGTTCCAAAAAATCCTTTATGTCCTGCCCATAATGTCTCATGCATTTCCTTCATTACTTGCAATTGAAGACCTCATTTTCCTAGGACTCGTTGTGGATTCTTAACCTTACCCTTATCATGTCTCTAAAGATAACCATTACATAGGAAAAAGTTATAAGCTCGTTTCCTAATGCTACGGAATCTATTCATAGTCCAGGTAGGTAATGGTTGTAGTGTACTTAGATACTTTCCTATGTCTCTCCATTCATTTTCGTACTCAGACTCATGAAATTTCTCATACTCATATATATGTGGAACATACTCAACTAAATTCACATTCTTTATTAGATCACTTTCAATATCATCATCAAATCTAGCTCTCGATAACATATCAACAACTGAGTTTGACTTACCTAAAATATGGACTAACTCAGGATTTATGAACTTAATATATGAGATCCATCTAAGCATGGCTATATCAGGAGATGAACAGTTGGCTATCATTCCAATGAGAGGCAAACAATCAGTCTCAACTTTGACATTTGCACCAATGAAATATTCTTTGTCTGTTTTCAAAGTTGTTACCATACCCCATAGTTCTTGTTTGATCTGTGGATATTTTTTTTGTGTTTCATGTAGAAATTTGGCACCAAACCTAATTGCATATCTATTCCCTTCACTATCATCTTGACTTATGACCCAACCTATACCAATAGGACTAGTATCAACAGCCAATATAATAGGTTTGTTAGCAATATAGTCTACACGCTTAAGGATGGGCGCTTCAAGCAATAATTTCTTCAATTTACGCATAGCTTGAGTGTGTTTGTCAGTCCAAATAAATTTTTGTTTCTTCCTCAAAAAGTCATAGAGACAATCAGCAACATGAGAAAAGTGTGGGATCCAAATAACATAAAAGATGCAAGCACCAAGAAATCTACGCACCTCACTCACGTTGTTACATGTTTTAGAAATCTTGCTAATGGCATCAACTTTTTGTGGGTATGGCTTTCGACCATAATGGCCACATAAATGTCCAACAATAAGCACCTCGTTGACACCAGAAACAGATTTCTCTATGGAAAATGTGAGGCCTACCTCTTCAAATCATTGAAATATTCTTTCACAATCAGAGATATGGTCAAGAACAAATTTACGACATCCAAATGAATCTAAAGTAATGTACTTTGCATGTTCCTCACTCCCTTTAATTGGAATATCACCAATGAATGGCATGGTTATATGAGGGATAAAATCATGTAAGACCATATTCATAGCACTCATCATATGAGCCACAGAATTAGTTGCTCCTTAAGGTAAAGTACACATTCGCACTAAGCCTAAAGGAGTTTTCATTGTGGTTATGTCACGACTATCAATTGATAATTGGAATAGGTCATATCCCGAATATAAATCATCCATTGAATAGATAGCATGTCCTGAAAATGATTCAGCAAACTCATCTACAATGGGTCCTCTTCCTACATTCCTTATGGTGACTTTATTGAAAGGTTGGAGATCTTGAATAAAACGTAGTTTCCCATTCTTTTTAGGCACAGTGAACCATCTGTTTGAGTAAGGTGCAAAAGATGACTCTAAAATTCTCATGTTTATCTTCTCCTTAAGTAGTTTCATTAGCACAGGTAAGTGAGCCTTTGGAACTGCTATAGGACGAAGATTCCATGGAATATGTGGAATAGTAAAGATTATCATGGGTGCAACTAGCTTAGGATCTACACAACCAATCTCATGAGGATACATAGTAAAGGCTTTTCCATGGCTACGTATGACTCTCTCAAATTTATCTCTCTCTGATGGCAAAAGAAAGTCATCATCTCTACCAATTTTCACCTGTTTGATTGTCTCATCTGTGAATGTATGTCCTATGTTTTTCTTATCCCGAAGAGTTGGATCATTTTTCACATCAATAATTTTTTCATTACTTCCTTGAGGTAATGGTTGAGCTATCTTTTTTCTATAGTTTTGTACTTCGTTTCAACTAAGGCATCATGTGTTTGGTTAAATTTTGAGCACTTGTCAACATTGAGAGCATACTATTGGATTAGAGCATACTCATCAAGGGAAGAAAGAAGAATAATATGGGAATTAGAATTTTTTTGAAGACATAACTCTAACTCCTCAAGAGTAGAGAAACAATGAGATGTTTCAATCACATGCTCAATGTTCTCATCATGTTCCATGATATTGTTGTTTTTATAGTTTTTTTGGGTTTTTTGGATAAAAGACTTGGACAATTGACTCTTATGAAGAAAATCTAATCTAGAATGTGGAAAACAAAGTGACAAACTATTGTACATGTTGGTTGGATGCGAGATGTCAAACCAATATCCACTGTTATCCCGCTCAACAATGGATTCTATCTAAAATTTTGATATGTAGCTCCAAACATGAATCGAGGTGCACAATCACTACAAGCATGCTCATGACTCTGAGTCACAATAGGTTTCTTTCTAATTGACAATCGATTCCTAGGATGATTCACTCCTACCATCATGACTTGAAGTGATTGCATTCCATCCTTAGACTTAAATCTAGCATAGGTAGACCCATCATCCATGGCTTTAGTTTCCATACGACTCTCACAAATAAAGGGTTGACCTAATAGGAGCAATTATCTTGAATAAAAAAGTGAAACTCTTCTGTGATTCCTCCTATGGATATGGGCACACTAGCACAAGCTCCATACAGGGTACCTACACCATTATCTGCAGTTCTCATATGCCATCCACAATCTTTATCTATGGGCCATTGAAACTTATCATAAACTTCTCTTGAAATCACATTGATTTCGGAGCCAGAATCTACTAATGCATTTACAGTGATAGTGTTCTTATCATTTCCTATTTAAACATGCATCTCTGATGTACCTCTAGACCAAAATTTTCTTTTAAAGTGACTTTCAGGATTGTTTTCATGATTTTCATGGTCAGGTTGAATAGGTCCTAAGAAATTTTTATTAACATTTACTTCATCATCATCAAAGTCCTCTTCATCAAATTCATCAAAGTTTAAGGCTTCATTCATAGCTTGACCTTGATCTAGAGAATCTTGCATCTCAGTATCTAGATTAAGCGGAAACCTCTTCCTTTTAATTAGGCCGATAAAGTTATCTTTAAAAACAGGCTTTGCAATAGAGAAAACTTCTTCTAAAGACATAGTCACTTGAATCTTAAGCAAAATGTCATCTAAAATCTCCATAGGATCTATTTTTCTCTCAATTTCTGAAATCAAGATGGCTTTAGGTTTTCTCTTTGGTTTCTTTTGTTTTTGCTCAGGATCTTGTTTTTGTTCATGTTCTCGTGTTTGTTCTTCAGTTTGTTTTGATTGTTCTTGTTTATCTAAAGGCTTTGGTTCTGTTTTTCTTTGTGTTATCTTCTTCTCTCCTTGCTCTATTATTGTTTCTATTCCCTCTGAGGTTTGTTTTCGAGTCACTCTTCTTTCACTAGGCTCAACTTCACCTCTTTTTTGTTTTTCTTCTACATTGAATATATGAGAAATAAGAGATTGATCTCCTATCAGTGATTCCCAAGCCGATGAGCTAGTCATGGTGCAAGTTATATGTTTTGCATCACCTTGTTATTGTTGATATTCCAAAGCACCTATTGGGTTTTATTGTGTTAACCACAAGATTCCAAGGTCTTCTTTACATATCCAAAGAGCTAGGGTTGGTCCTATGCTGGTTTGCTAGACCAACTTCTCGACTTGACAACTCATCTTTCTAACTCTCTCCATGCTTCTCCAACTTCTTTCAGTGGTATCAGAGCAACTTCAAAATGGGAGACGTCTTTCGATCAATGATTGAGAAGTTTGATAGACACAGTTATGCTTCTTGGAAAATCATAATAGATGCTTATTTTCAAGGAAGAAAGCTACATGGGATTGTATCAGGTCACATGAAGCAATGCCTATTCCAAGATCCAAGGGAGGACCTACTCAAGAGGAAATAGATAGTCTCACACTTTGATGTGCAAGGGATGCTCAAACAAGGTCATACATACTCAACTCTATCTCTTATTTTCTATTACCACATATTAGAGGATGCAAGACATCTCAAGAGTCTTGGGATGCCCTCGAGACTTTCTTTTCATCTAGTACAAAGGCAAAGAATAATCATCTTTGTGGAGCAAATTCTCAATGGGATTAGAGGTGACAAGCAATGCCAATGTTTCACCCACAGCCTATGATCTCATCATGGATGTGCAAACTCCAGACTTCAACATCTTTCTTGGACAACTCTTCAATCAACAAGACAACAATAGCATATAGGAAGGTAACTCTTATCATGGTAATTCAACTAGTGCTCTATATGCAGATAAGAAGGACACAAAGCTAAAAGGCAAGAAGAAGGAAGAAGATGAAGAGAAGACTTCCCAAGCAAACTTTGTAGGCAAGAGCAAGTGGAAAGGGAAGAAGAAAGGACCAAAGCATGACAAGAACAAAGGCCTGAATGTTCAACCTTGTGGCATTTGTGCTAAGACCAACCAATCTACTCTCAATTGTTGGTTCAATGGGAATACCCAAAAAGGAAGTAGAAGAGGTGGATATGGCACCAATAGAGGTAGAGGTGGACACAACTTCAACAATAAAAATAAAGGCCATAACAGAAGGGACCACAAAAACTATTCTCAAGATCAAAGACATTAGGAATCATTGTTGTTGATGAATCTAAGCCACAAGGAAGGTAAAGAGGACGACCATTTATTCTACATAGATTTAGGATGTTCAAATCATGTTACAAGCAACATAGCTCTCTTATCTCATTTGGAAAGTCAAAAGCATAGTATGAAGTTCAGACATGGGATGATACAAAGCATAGAGTGGATAAGATTGGTAATTTCAAAGCTTACAATGGTAGGAAAAATATTCTGAACAAGGTACTGCATGTTCCCACTATCACGAAAAACCTAATAAGTGTAAGCCAAATAGTTCAAAAATGCTTGCAATTTAGGTTCACCCAACATGGAGCTTTTGTGGAAGATCCATGCCAAGGCTTCAAGAAGATAGCCGGAGGTGAGAAGCATGGTAGGCTCTTTACTTTTGAAGTAGGAGAAACCAAAACCATAGCTCTATTCAACTTTGGATCCCAAACCCTCAATGAGCTTAAAGTGTGGCATAAGAGGCTAGCTCATGTGAATGAAAGAACCTTGAAAGGTATATGTAGGGATCAAAGTTCTCTAGGAGTGCCAAACATATCAAAGCAACACATGATCAATAGATATGATGCATGTCAGATTGGGAAGGCACAAGGAAAACCATTCAACCACAAAGGCTACATCCAAAACAACTTATTGAACTTAGTACATACACATGTATGGGGACCAAGTCAAGAACCTGCATTGCCAAAATCAAGGTATTATGTCTCATTTATGTATGATCATAGTAGATGGACTATTCTATACTTTATCAAGAGTAATAATGAAGTTTCTGATTGCTTCAAATCATATCTAGTACATGTGGACAGTCCTACAGGTAGATCACTCAAAAATCTCAAATGTGATGGAGGGGCATAATACTTCTCCAAATAATTTGATGAGTTCCTCCAGGATAAAGGTATCAAAAGGGAAGTGACTACCATGTAATATCCTCAACTGAATGGAATTGCAGAGAGGAGAAACAAGACATTGGTTGGATCATCGAGAACAATGCTTGAAGAGAAGAGGATGCCACATTATCTATGGGTAGAGTCTATCTCAACTGTTATGTATCTTGTCAATAGACTACCATCTAAATCACTTAAAGGTATGACGCCTTATGAAGCATGTCATGGAAGAAAACCTAGTCTTGGACATTGCAAGGTGTTTGGTTGTTAAGCTTATGTTCATGTACCATCACAAATAAGAGATAAGAAAAATGAAAGGGCAAAAAAGGGAGTGTTTATTGGCTATGACTCAATGGAGATGGGTTACAGGTTCTATAATCCCTCAATCAAGCAATTCACTACAAGTACGGATGTTGTGTTTCATGAATACCGGTCTTGGTATGATGAAAACAAACAAAAGGTAACTCTATCATATGATCTTGATTGTGATTCTCATCAATTAGGAAGAAAGCATGATACACATGTCCAGGATACAAGAAGTGATACAAATGATGACCAAGATGAAAGGGAAAATGATTACAAACTATGGATGTCAAGGGGCAAAGCAAAGATGGAGGAGTGTGGAGAATGCTCCAAGCAAGCACCTAGAAGATCAACAAGAGAGAAGAAACAACCAGAAAGGTATGGATATGCTTCCACATTTGTTACAAAGCATTAAATCTACTTCGCAAAAGACTCAATTTCAAAGGAACCCTCAACCTATGAAGAGGCAAAGAGAAACCCTAATTGGGAAAATGCCATGAAAGAAGAAATAGATGCGTTGAAGGAAATGGACACTTGGGATTTGGTTCCAATGACATCCAATCAAAAGGTAATTGGTTGTAGATGGGTATATAAAGTTAAAAGAAACTCAGATGGATCAATTTGAAGCTACAAGGAAAGATTACTTGGCAAAGGATGCTCATAAACAGATGGTATAGACTATTAGGAAACATTTTCACTAGTTGCAAAGATGACTACAGTCAAAACATTGATAAGTGTAGCTGCCGCAAGAAATTGGAGACTCCTCCAATTTGATGTAGAAAATGCATATCTAAATGGTTGGATAAGGGAAGAGCAATACATGTCATAACCTGTAGGTTTTGAAAACCCTAATCATGCATCTTATGTTTGCAGACTTAACAAAGCATTGTGTGGATTGAAACAAGCTCCTAGAGCTTGGAATTACGGGTTGGTTACATACCTTCAAGATCAAGGGTTCAAACCTAGCAAATCATATCCTTCTCTATTCATCAAAAGGGATCACAATGAGGTTATCCATCTATGTGTATATGTAGATGATATTATTGTTATAAATGATGATCTAAATGGCATTTAAAGGATCAAGAGACACATGCAAGAGCAGTTCAAAATCAATGACTTAGGTGAGGTCACATATTTCCTTGGTATGCACGTGATTTATACAGATAAACGGATATATCTCACTCAGAGAAGATACATTGAAGACCTACTTCTCAAGTTTAGAATGGAGAACACAAAGCTTGCAGGTACACCTTTGAGATGATTCTTAAAATTAGTTTGTATGAGGGTGAGAAAATTGAAGACATTAAATAATATCAAAGCTTGGTAGGTAGCTTGATATATGCTACTCATACAAGACCAGACATATCATATAGTGTGGGAGTGCTTAGTGAGTTCATGCTCTCACCTAGAAGGCCACACATGGATGCAGCTAAGAGAGGACTTAAGTATCTCAAAGGTACAATCAATGAAGGTATATTCTATCCTTACTCTTCAGATTTGGATATCAAAATCTATTCAGATGGAGATTGGGGACGAGCTAAGGATGATAAAAGAAATTCCTCTAGTAAGTTAGGATTTGGAGGTTCAATGTTAGTTTTATGGAGCTCCAAGAACCAAAAAACAGTTGCTTTATCCTCATCTAAAGCAGAATACAGAGGTTTGACCATAGCAACTCAAGTGGCAATATGTTCAAAAGCATTATATATAAATTTAGGACTTGAAAGTTACAGACCTCATGTACTTGGAGATAATCTAAGTTCCATGCATTTGTCTGTAAAATCCAATTTTTCATGCAAGGGCAAAGCATATAGAAGTCCATCGCTACTTTGTAAGAGAGAAGCTTATGGCAATGGAAAATTAAATTTCATTTGTTCCTATTGAGAAGAAAATAGCAAAGATGATGACAAAGGCACTTGATGGGATACAACATTGTAGATTCAAAGTTATGACAAGCATTCAACCTATCAGAGAATGAAGAATCAAGCATACTTTAGTTTGAGGAGGAGTTGTTGGAACAACAAGCTTTCATTATGCTTGAGGTTGGACATGATCTTCATCAAAATCATCATTGGAATGATGCCACGTATACTCCTTGTAGAGTTTTATATGCATTCATTTATTTTATTGAGAGTTTGGTCATAGCAACGCCCCTTTATGTAACTTGCAAAGCATTTAAATCTGTAAAAGGGAAAAGTAAAAGGCCTAGAAGCCACGAGCTAGAAGTGGTTGGGATTGATTTTCAATCAATCAATCAAAAGGTAGATGTGATTTCAAATTTCCCTTTTCCTAAATTGTAAAGAAAGATGCCAATCAATCTAAACTAATAAATCCACCTAAATTTGAATTCAAATTGATGAAGAAAAGGCATGTTCATGTAATCAATAATCTATATAAAGACTCCACAACATTTGTTAACTAAGTAGCAAGATGATTTGAAGCAATACATATACTTCTTATTCATTGCTTGGTGCCACTTCAGTTTATTGCTCCTTCTTCCTCAGACTTAGTCGATTTGCAGAGACTGCTTCTCTCTCTACAAAGCTCTAAGTCTAGTTTTTACATAGTCATTCAAAAGGTATTACTGTCAACTTTATGGGTACACATTTTTAGATCATTAAATTCATTACTTATAGAGATATTAAAGATTTTCATGCTCGCGATCATTCTCCACAACTCCCTAAAATTTCATGATGACACCAATTTCGTGTTAAGGTGATTGCTCCTTGTATAGGTCATATAAATTAGGGCTTTTATGCATTATAGCAAGCCAACTTTATTTATGACATGCTCTTAAGGGGAATGTCTCCAATTGTTACTATGTTGGCTGCTCGTAGTGTTTGAAGTCATAACTTCCATCCATTTTTAGGAGGTTCTTGTTAGCTAGTCATGGTGCAAGTTATCTGTTTAGCATCAACTTGTTCTTGTTGATGTTGAAAAGTACTTATTGGTTACTATTGTACTAACCACAAGCTTCCAAAGGTATTCTTTACATATCCAGCGAGCTAGGGCTTGTCCTACGCTATTTTCCTGGACCAACTTCACCACTTGAAAACCCATCTTTCTAAGCCTCTCCAAGCTTCTCCAACTTCTTTCAATGAACTAGCTCAAAACAATCACATTATCACCGCCAAGATTTGATAGCTTGTTACATCTTCAATGAGATCACCTTCATGAGCAGTTAGATTTGAGTTTACGTCCATAGGTGTAGCTTCAACCTTAGAGTTTTCCATTTCAAATTTTACTAGAATATGTTTGATTTACTTCTTCTCATTAAGGTACATACCATTTTCTATGTACAATACCTCTAATCAAAGAATTGACCTAGATAACTGATCTTAAATTCTTCCTTCATTTGATGCTTGGTTCTTCTAGTACATTTAGCATCATTAGTTTTCAATATAATGTCATCCACATATATAGAAAGTTTTATGGCTTCTTTATGTGATCTCGTAATGAATAGGGGTTGATCTACCTTGCTCACAACAAACCATGTATCCTATAAGTAAGTTACAAGTCTATGATTTCAATCCCTTGGAGCTTGGTTTGGCCCATAGAAGGCTCTCCTTAATTTGAAAACATGTTCAAGATAATGTGAGTCTTTAAAACCATGGGTAGCCATGTATACATATTTTGAGATCAATCCATTGAGAAATGCATTCTTCACATCCATTTGATATATCTTCCAATTCTTGGTAGTTTCAATACTCATGAGTACTATGATTGTTGGAATCTTTGCTGTAGGAGACAAGGTCTACTAAAAATCAATGCTTTGAGTTTCAGCATAACCCTTGGACACTAACCTAGCCTTGAACCTACTAATGGACCCATCCGAATTTTTTATTACATTATAGATCCATCTAGATCCAATGACCTTCATGGTACATGTCTTGGAAACTAATTTCAAAGTGTTATTTTCCTGCAAGGCTTGAATCTCTTCTTACATAGCATGCTTCCTTCGAATTTCTTACTTGATTCTACATAAGATGATGGATCTTCAAAATTCAACTCATGAGCTATGTTAATAAAATGCTTAGTTTCCAATGAGATATCATATCCATACCTTTCTAGATTCTTCATCGCCCTTGTGCATCTTCTAATAGTTTTTCGAGAGGATTCTAATACCTACGTTAACTCTTGCATCTTTGCTTTACCTTTGGAGTTCCATAAACTGATTTCCCTTCTAGGCGTCCTCTAATCATCCTCTAATCACTTGAATATTTATTTGTATGTTTACCTTTGCTTAAGTGTTGGAAATTCATCCTCCAAGTCATAGGGCAATTTGATTTTCTTGCAGTCATCTTCAAACAAAGAGTTATTTTCATAAACATCTACATCTTGACTATCTGTGAACCCCTTGGTGGTAGGGTTATATAGCCTATAACCCTTTTGACTTAGTTCATAACCTATAAATACATGTTTCTCAGCCTGGGAGCTATTTCCATTCCAAGCTTCATAAGCAAACGTTTCTTCCAAAGAGTCTAAGGGTAACATGTTTATGAGATTGGTGGTAGTATATAGTGCATCTGCCCATAAATAATTAGGAAACTTCTTTTCATTCAACATTGACCTAACTACTTTCACAATGGCCCTATTCCTCCTTTCTCTTACCCCAAACGTTTCTTCCAAAGAGTCTAAGGGTAACATGTTTATGAGATTGGTGGTAGTATATAGTGCATCTACCCATAAATAATTAGGCAAGTTCTTTTCATTCAACATTGACCTAACTACTTTCACAATGGCCCTATCCCTCCTTTGTCTTACCCCATTCTATTCCAGTGTATATTTGGTAGTTATGTCTCTTTTGATTCCTCTTTCTTGCAAGTAAGAATCAAACTCATGGGAGAAGTATTCTCCCATCCATCAAACCTTCATCGTTTTATGGTTTTTCTCATTTTATTTTGTACTAATGCTAGGCACTTCTTTAAACATGTAAAGAGTTCATCTTTATGGATCATGAAATAAAGTATCGTCCATCAGTTACAATCATCAATCACATAATACCTTGAACCTGAGGTAGATGGCTCCTAACTTGGCCCTCAAACATAAAAGCTCCAAGATGTCTCCATATATGTACCCCTTTCCTGTGAATGGTTTAATGTGTGATTTCTAATTTGGCATGCACTGCATTGATAAATCATGTTGCTTTGAAATTTTATGTAGTACAAGTACACCTTAATCTATACTGGTTTCTTGTAAGGCTCTCGTCCCAATGTAAGAAAATATTTTATGCAAACCCTCTCACTCTTAGAGGGTTTAAGTACCATAATTTAACAATGCTATGTTTCTTCTGTCTTGGAGCTTAAAGGTGAAGAATCTACTTCACTTTTCTCCTTGTGCTATCTTTTTAAATCCTTGGTATAGATCCTCTACATATGCTCCATACTTTGTGAACCTCATTTGCAACCCTTTTTCCACAATATCCCCTACACTTATCAAGTTCTTAGTAATACTAGGTACATAAATCGCTCTGCTCAATTTATTCATATTACCATTGGATAACTTTACATCAACAATATTGTACATGGGGTGCCTTGTGCCATCTTCTATTTGGAGCTCATGCTTTTTCTTGGATTCTTCCAAATATGAAAGCAATCCTATATTCATTGTTGTATGATTTGAACATTAGAATCAATATAGGAATTTAGAGTGAATATACTATGAGCTTGTTATTTAAGAAAGTCACGGGGATGATCTTGACTTTTTTCAAGATTAAAGCTATATTTATAAATAAGCAAAAAATCACAACACAAAGAACTTGAGAGTTTCTAATGTCTCTTTCTTCATTAAAATATTAATTTCAATTTCTAAGAAGTACTTATAATATAAATTTCCTTGATGTTGGAGAAACAACAATAATTCCTTGAGTGCATTGATTTTTTATCAAGAGAGATGATAGTTGGAGTAATGTTCATAGTAGTGCCTTGTATTATCTTGGCCTTGTCTAGAGACACTTGAGTTAACTTGAACTCCTCTCATGATTTTGAGTTTTCCAAAGCAGTTTGTCAACCTCATGGATACCACGGTTACGTAATTATTATTTTCTTGAGAATCCGTCCCCATGGTAGGAACCCTATCAACAAAAGTGTTTCAAACCTCCATTGGACAATGGTATGGGCTTCCATGTGGGAGATGTGCAACCCATCTATTTTTCATCATTGAAGTGTTATTCTATGCAATTATCCTCCTTTTTGGAGACTGTTGGACATGACTATTGCAAATCCTTCACTTATGCATGTGGCACGCTTTCTCTTTGAGTTCATGCACGAATTGAACAACCAAATTGTTCTAGATAGATAATTTGTCAAAAACGCTCAACTAAATTCTTTAACATATGCTTTGGCAAAATTTTCTCTAATTTCTAGGTGTGCGGTGTCCTTTGCTACACCATCAAGTGGAAGAGCATACATTTATTATACACTTCTAGAAGAATATATCTACATTTGATACTATAGTAAATTTTCTAATTGGGTTGCATAGAAACTCAAGATCACTTATTCTTTGAGACATCGTCCCATTTCACTAGCTTCAGATCAAAGACTTCATTAGAAAGATAATAAACCTCATTGAATTCAACAAATGTAAGTAAAAGTATCATTTATAGCAAGTAGCATACCTTTGGTGCTCTAGAGAAACATGCATAGAATAAGTTAGGATACGTATACAAAACATCCCTCCCACAATCATCCTACACATCATAATGTGTGGGCCATGCATGCATATTGGTAGAAAAACCTTTTGGAACTTATATCCATACATAATGATAGCCAAGCTGATATCCATGCATGCATATATATAGATAGAGAGAGAGAGAGACAGGGAGGGAGGGAGAGAGGGAGAGAGAGAGTGATAGATAGGGAGAAAGAGAATACGTGAAGATGAAGTTGAAGCAGAGTTCGAAGCTAGAGAACCAGAATTGGAAGCTAGAGAACCAGAATTCGAATCTAGAGAAGAAGCTCCATAGTTTCTACTTCTTCTTGCAAAATAGTTGGACATATTCAAATTTATTTTGTGCTTAGGTTTTGGATGCCTGGGTCTCCTTCTTGTCTTGTGATGTAGACAATAATCTGGATACATGTTCTTCGCTTTTTTTCGTGAATTTGTTGTGCACACTCTCTAAAAGTGTCTATTCTTCCACGAGACAATGTGGATTCCATGTTTTTAATCATGGTAAATGCAGTGCTTCAGAGGGTGATGAGCCTCGCCGATGAATTGAACATGTGGAGGGGAGGGGGTTGCAAGGTTGATTGGGGATGTCGATGGAGAAAACTTTGACTTAGACACATTAACGTGCTTCTTCCCATTTCATATCATTTTCTCCATATCCCGTGCACCTTCTTCTCGAAGTACCTATACGAAGCTATTCAAAAGTACCACTGGCTGAACCATGAAAGCACACGGTTCCTAGTCATGGAGGATTCGTTCCTTGCACGATTATGTGATCCCCTCTTTGAATGAGAAGGAGAGTAGGCTAATGCCGAACATCCTTTATATAAAAAAAAAAAACATTCTTCTTCCTACTCAGTTTACTTGACGGAAAGAATCGTTTTAAATAAGCATAAAGACTAAGTAACGGAGCAGCCCAACTGCATTGAATCGTGCACATAAACGGAATCCAAATGGACTTAGGATATAGTAGGTGGATGTAGAGATCCCGTGTATAGGTCTCACCATGCACCCGCATATTGACTTGAAGCCATCCAAGCATCCACATTAACTTGCAGTCAACACACTGAACTACATGCGTGCACAGATAAAAATTGAAATGCGCAGAGACCATATGTTTCAAAAGTGTACTCTCAAGCACGCATATAGATATGCATGCACATGTACTGATTGTAGAAGAAACAAATAGAATTCCACCATTCATGATGAAACAGAAAAATTCATTTACCGCAACACATATATATGAAGAAATATACACACATTATGTAACTACTTAAGAGACACATGATCATTATTTTGTAAGAAACTATGATCTACACATAGAGCTGTTATCAACGCTTTGCAGGCAATCACTTGTCTCCTTGATTTCTTTCACATGGCATATCGATGATCACGTGAAGTGCTGGTTACGGGCATAAAAATGCCTTTCATATCTGCAAATCGCCTCACAACAAGGCTCGACTCAACATTCAGAGACATCTCAGACATTCCGTCGAAATCTGAGGTAGGTAACCACTCAGATTCCTTTGGTGAAAACGGAACTTTCCCCACTTTACCATTCTCCATCGTTGCTGTAATGATGATATATTGTACATTGTACTATGACATCCAGGCTTCGAAACCCAGAGTGCAACATAGAACTTTGAAAATATAGCCTCTGGTGAGTAAGAGAGAAGGGGGTCATTAGGGTTGTTGATATATTTTGGTAGTGATGTGTGTGAACACACTTAAGACTATTTGACCACATTTTCCCTCTTTATGAGCTTCCACCACCTTGGCTTATATATATGCCTATAACCCTTATGGGTTACTTAACTTTTGTACATTCACTTGGTAATACATTATGCATTGTGTTGTACTACAAGCTTCTTGTTCTTCCTTCTGATGTTCTTGTGATTCCATAGACCTCAAAATCCAAGAACAGGTATTAGAACAATTCATCAGTTCATCCAGGGCATCGTCAACACCACTCTAGAGACATTCTCAAAATCACACAAAAATTGGTAGCATACATGGGGCGATTAGGAATTCAAAATGGCTCTGCTTAATGGCATCAAAATTTTGATTTGAGCTTCTTTTGACCTCAAAAAGTACTATCATCACGACTATGTAAGAGATTTTATCCTATTGTGCCAAACATATATATAGGTTTTAGTTTGCAAGTACAAGCACCTTGAAGTCTGGTACAAGTTTAGCAGCAATCCATGTAGTGTTTTTGTTGAATTTTTTGAGATTCAATCAATTTCTTAGATGAGGGGATTTAGTAATTGGCCATCAAAGAAAGAAATGATGTATTTTGTATGTTGCCTATTGAGGATAAGTTGGATGGTACTAATTACCCATTGTGGGCATATATGATGTCTCATGTAGCGGTAGCAAAAGGGTTTTGGAATATTGTGGAGAGTGTTGAAAAATATCCTAACACCAGAAAATATGGTTATGAAAGGTGATGAAATGGCATTTAAGATGATAATCTTAAATTTCTTTGTTGTGTTGTGGTTCACGCTATATCTACTAAAGAGCAAATTTTTTTGGATGGTAGAGATGCACATGCACATGCAATGATATCCTTGTCTCTCGAATGTGCCATTATCTCTCACATTCACTCCCACAAGATAGCAAAGGATTCTTGGGATGCACTTGCAAATTTATATGAGGCAAGAAATGAGGTTGGTGTTTCGAGGACCAGTTGATTTCTACTCATGGAATCTTGCAAGCAGGTTTGCTTATGGAGATATTTCTTAAGGATCTTCCAAATTGATATCATAGTTTAACCTTTACTCTTGGATTGATAATGAAAGGAAATTCAGATTCCTTAACGTTTGATTATTTAGTCTCTATTTTTTTATAAGAAGGTGAGTACAAGCAAAATAGGTAAATTATGCATGTTGTAGGTAAATCTTTCTTAGCTAGTGAGAAAGGCAAAGGTGAATGGAGCTCATCTACTAGTAAGCAAAAATATGCTAATGTTGCATAGTCAAATAACGAAGACAAAAATGAGAAGAAAATAGAAAACCATACCAATTTTGGAAATACTGTAAGGCAAACAATCATGTCATAAAGAGTTATCTTAAACTGGTTGCAAAAGATGCAAAAGCGATCAGAGTGGTTGTTGGAGAGGCCTCTACACCTAAAACCGAGTCTATAGTAGACTCAGATGTTCGGTCTTTGATAGCGATGCATAAAAAATATTACCTCATAGCATGGATTCTTGAGTTCACTTGACCATGCCTCTATAGGTTTGTCGCATATGCTAATAACTCCTCTTAGCCTTCAATGGGATTTGGTAAGGTCCTTCTCACTACTGCTATTGGTAGTTCTTTCACATAGTTAGACACTTTATTTATGCAAGGGGTCAAGAAACATCTATTATTAGTTTCAACTTTATCCAAGATTGGCTTGGTTTTAAAAATTGTTGATGAAGTATATACAATTCATGATCTCTCAAATGGTGATGTTATTATTGCTTCTCACATTTTATGTCATGGGTTGTATAAGCTTATTAACTATGTGAAATCTGTGAATGAAATAACATGTGCAGTTTAAGATTCATAGGTGATCCCTAATGTAAAGCTTTGGCATGCAGGCTTTGGTCATTTGATGTTTTCTAGTTTTTTAACTTGCAAAAATCTAAAATGGTATCCTCTTTGCCCAAACTTGAGGCACCTTCAAAAAATGTATGCGAAGGCTCTATTTTGGGCAAAATGCAGCATTCTTCCTTCCCAAAAGATATGGTTACAGCTGCTAACATTACTGTTCATAGCATTTGTGCACTTGGAGCTCATCATGGTTGGAATGTACATCATTTATACATCGACTCAATTGCATTTTTTAATGTTGATTTACGTGAAGAAGTGAATGTTCTTAATCCCCTTGCTTTTCTGCAAAAAGGGGCGTGAAGACAAAGTGTGCACATTAGAAAAGCCATTATATGTCTTGAAATGAGCACCATGTGCTTAGTGTTAGAAGGTACATGCCTATTTGTTAACACATGGCTTTGAGAATATTCTAACTCAAAGCACCTTACATATTAAGCATGCAGATGATGATGTAAATTTGGTCATTGTTGTATATTTTGATGATATGCTGCTCACTTGTCCTAATGAGAAGCATATTGCTGAATTTAAGGTAGATCTTTATGGCTCTTTTGAGAAGTAAGATTTTTGGGGCATTTGCGTCATTATCTGGGCAATATTCTATGCAAAACTTGGCTAGTTTTATGCCATTCATGCATCCACTAGTGATTTTTGCTTCATTCTTGGTAGCTCATGCTCTAATATCACCATCTCCACTGATAGTCAGAGCACATTGGTGGTTACGAAGAGCCCTATGTTCCATGCTCACACAAAGCACATTGAGGTGCAGCATTATTTTCTCAGGGAGAGGTTCACTACTGGAGAGATCCATTTGGCTTATGTGCTTGCACAAGATAATGTTGTTGAGCTCTTTACTAGGCTTTTTCTAGGGAGACCTTTCAAGCTTTTCACAAAGCTTTGCACTGACTTCCTTTTGTGAATTGATCTCTTTTCACATAGCTTGGCACTTCCTTATACATGAGTGACAACTCCTTGTTCACCATGTCACTCCCATGGGGGATTTCTTGATGTATTTTGGTAGAAATGTGTGTGAACACACACACACACACACACACACACACACATATATATATATATATATATATATATATATATATATATATATATATATATATATATATATATATATATATATATATATATATATATATATATATATATATATATATATATATATATGATCCAATGTATCTAAAAGGGAAAAATAAGTTCTTAAAACTATAATCTTTGAAGGCATTTTCAAGGGACTCTCAACGAAGACATATTCCCAATAGGCAAGATGTGGAAATAAATTTGTTTCCAAGTAATAAAACAAGTGAACAATAAAAAATAGACTCATCTCATTCATTTTTTTATTAATTCACTTAAGTATGACCTTGAATTAACGATGTAGGAAACAAAACACAGACGATAAAGCTTGCTAAAGAAACAAAGCAACAAAAAGTGAAGGGTCAATCTTGAAAGAGTATGTGAAGCACGCAAAGGGACGGATGCACCTGATGACATGGCATTGATTTTCTAAAGTAAAAATAATTAAATCAAAGGCTAGCATGTATTCTGCCACAATGCACGCTTTCTTATCTAGGACTATCATCTTGAGCAGACAAAGTAACCACGCGATAGCTGCACCAACGTCGCAAAATCGTACACGTGGTGTCAGAGCTATATGTCTACCTCAAGAGACAAAGATGATGCATCATTCGCCATTGCTTCCCATAGGGAGAGAGAGCAATCTCCTGATTCTCAAAGGTGGAGTACTTTGACCCAGATGGATATCCAACTTAATGGTGACGTTTTGCTTAGATAGATAAGACCCACATGCATATCCAACTCAATGGTGAAGTACTTTGACCCACATGCATATCCAAAGTACTTCTCAATGGTGAAGTACTTTGACCCACATGCATATCCAACTCAATGGTGACGTTCTCCTTCGATACATAAGACCCTTCCGTCTCCACTAATGAGAGAACGTGACTTTCGATCAGAAAATTAAAAGATGTGAGATGTGGAAGTACCTTCATTTGAGGTATACTCTTTTTATGTTTTGTTGGGTTCTACGTTGATGGTTTCATACATTCCTTTTGGCATTAAAGTTCTATTGTAACGATATGGATGGGACGCAAATACATTATCCTGCCGTGATGAAAATGTTGATGATGATACTGTTGAAAGTTTTTCGTTTCTCGTTGAAGATTTCCTCCAACTGTGAGAGAACCTCCTTTGAGTCACTGTAGGAGTTGGGAGAAACGTATCGTTGAGAAAGATGAACAAGTGTTTCATGGCTCGAAGAATCTCTTTGTTGGACAATGACTGAGGATGACATATTCGGATTGCTAACTAGCATGAGCGACAAGCTCTTTATTGACGGCTGATAAGTGAGGTACACATTTGAGCTTTTGGTTCTTATTTTGATTGCATGTGGTAGGCGACATCATGTATACACTTGCGGGTTTTTGAATGACATTACTCACATGTTCTGAGACGTATGTATGAATTTATGGCTCCTTAATTGGAAAAATCATGTGCTTGTGAGGATATATTTACCTTGCTAAATAATGAATTAAATGAAATGTGAGGATATATTTACCTTGCTAAATAATGAATTAAATGAAAAGTGAGGGACATGGTGAGGTTGTGAGGATATATTTACCTTGCTAAATAATGAATTAAATGAAAAGTGAGGGACATGGTAAGGTTTTTAATTAGGGTATACTCATCTTGGATATATCTTTGTGATATAGGTGGAAGACCAAAGTGAAGACATTCCAAAGGACTATTTCATCAATCATTGGATGAATGCATGAAATTGTGGCCTCTTATATGAGAGATTTTCCATATGTTACATGCTATTTTTGATGCTTTCACCTAGAGTATGGGTTTTGGAAAGGGTTTGTTATGGTTTACTTCAATCACATTCCCATTGGATAAAGGATACTCTACTGATTGTTTTTTGTAGATGTCATATGTGAGCATACTAGTGCATAGGAGATTTAGGGTGCATAGAAGAAGAAGATGATGACATTGAGATTATTTGCAAAACATGATTTTAGTGGTGCTTATATCAAGAAAAACAACCAAAATGCTGCCAAATGTTTCCTAGGTCTTCCCATAAAATTTTCACAATATAGAGAAGTGCTTAACTCACAAGAATGGATGATAATACTGTGCAAATAGTGGGGTACAAGCTTAGAAAGGATAATTACCATATATGGTATGATAGAGTGGAGAATTTCCTAATGGGTAAAGGACTTTCGGGACTAGTAAATAGAGAGGATGAGTGTCCTAAATTGCTAGAAAACCCTAATGTAGATGAGCAAGATGAATACAAGACATGGATAGAGAAGTTTAGAAAAGTTCTCTAGTGGATATTTATATGCATTTCTGAGAGCCTTATCCCACACATCATGAAAGGGAGTACACCAAAATATGCTTGGGATATTATACATAGAATCTCTGATATGTCTATAGAGGTTAGGAAAATTCACTTGAAGCAAAAATTGCATAGTGTATGGTGGAACAATAGATCTATCACTGATTATGTGGTAGAGATTAAAAAGATTACTGATGACTTAACATCCATAAATTGCAAGGTGGAATATGAGGACATGGTATTTGTTATGTTGAAGGGTTTAGGACCACAATATAAGAGATTAGACACTTCCATTTTGGTAAGAGACACTATTCTTGATTTCAATGACTAGTGCAACTCTAGATGATGGAAGAAATGAAGCTTGGTTTGAATGCATGAGGAAGCCAAAACACAAGATGTTATGCATTCTTTTAACATAGAGGAAGAGGATATAACCATGGTCAATCAAGCTCTATAAATGTAAACACTTTTGATATGCCAAGAAGAAGAGGTAGATCAAATTCAAGAAGTATAGGAATATTGTGAAAACCTAGAAACTGTTACCATTGTGGGAAAATATGGCCATTTTAGAAGGATTGCTCTCATAAGAAAAATAGTAAAAGAGGAGGAAGTAGAGGTTGTTATGGATCACATGGAAACTTTCGTATAGAAAGTACATATAGAGATTATGGAAAAGACAATATATTTGCAATAGAGCATGTGTTAAATAGCATGTCTAAACTTAGAAATGACATCTTGTCAAAGTGAAAAGGCTTCATAAGAGGAAGATTTATCCTTGATGATATCATATCTATTTGGGAAGAGGTTGATTATGCTAAAGATTCTGACCAAGAATTTTTCCTTTTCAAAGTGTCTTTTTACAAAGCCTATGATAGGATTGCCACAAATTTCATCCTTCATTGGCTTTAGGAGACAGGCACTAATCTAGACTTTATTAGGTTTATGTGAATTCTCTTTGGTAATGGTAACTCTCATATCTTTATGAATGGTCACTTGTATTTTTCCTTTAGATTTGAAATATCCATTAGAGAAGGGTGCCCCTTAGCCCCCTCCTTTTCTCTATCATTAGTGCTACCCTAGGCTAGCTATTGGAGATTGCATGAGCAATGGTTCTATCCAAGCATTGGATATTCCTAGCTCCCCTCTCAGCTTGTTCTTTGGATGTTTGCTGATGACACCAACGTGATTACTAATGATGTCTATGCTGACACTTTATGAACTCCTTGAGAATTTTCCATCTTTCTAGTGTCCGTATGTTATACTTTATGGAATAGTGGAATGTTATATGGATTTTAATGTCTTGAGGTTTTTAATGTGATTTGTGTTTTGATTTAACAAGTGAAGACTCATGAGGGTGTCACCACATGTGAACTTATTCATATATTCTTTAAGATATTTAGAAGATAGTATTCTAGATAATTTTTTGTAAAAATAATAGATCGCTTTAGAAAGCAACATTTTTTGTAAAATTAGTAGATCAATTAGAAAGTGACAATAAAGCAAAATTTTATAAACACATGGGTTTTGAAGCATTTCCCTCATGTATCATCTATATTCAGGACATAATGGGAAAAATACCTATAAATACACATGCACTCATAGACTCATCCATCAGAGTATGTGGGGGGAGATTGTACCCAATCTCGTGTGTAGTCTCTTGTCTCTCTGTTCTATTTATGCTTTTGTGAGATTTTATTTCTATAATATCTTGAGTGTATGTGTGCGAGATCAGATCAACAATGGTATCAGAGCTAAGGCACATCCTTGGAGGTGCTATACATATCGGCATCCGATCGTGATTTGTGGCATCCGCTTGTGATTGGGCATCCGCTTTGGTCATCGAGTCTAGTTCTAGGTTTTGGTTCTATATAAGGTCCTAGATCCTACCCATAATACCGATTATTTTGGTACATCACCCATACTTGAGGTACCAATTGAGCAATAATTGGAGCTTTTGCAGAACAAAATCCAACATGCTCAAAATGAGATAAAAGAACATGATGTTGCACTCCATTAAATGTGGAGTGATGAAAATAAGCTAGTTAGGGTGGTGAAAGCTATTATCACCACTGAAGAGGAAGGCATGCATTCCAAGATTGGTTCCAAAACTTCGAATTTTCTCGATTCAATGGGCAAAAGGATGGCCAATTTGTTCTTTCATGGCTATCTCAATCTAATGTCTTTTTTCTCATGAATCGTATTATGAAATTGAAAAAGTGAAATTTTTGACTAATTATTTGGTGGGTAAGGCATAATCATGGTGGTATGTTTTGTGCCAACATAGCACCAACCACCCCACCACATGGGTTGCATTTCAAAAAACGATCAAGGAATCCTTCCTTCCACCCCAATTCCACTTACATGCTTGTCGATCATGGAAAACTTTTGGATGGAAAGTCGGAGATATTGTGTCCACCTAAACTCAACATTTTTGGCAAGGCCTACTACTTAGTCATTCACTTGAAAGGATTCCAGAAGATTCTTTGCAATGGAAGTATGAAGATGGTTTGAAGATGGGAATCGAAGCCAAGCTCAACACACTACGTCCTCTGACTCTTTATGAAGCTATATCATTTGGATATGATGCTAAGGAGTTTAAATCCATTAACAAGTCCATTTTCTTACAACAAACGTGCCAACGACAACAACAAGTCAAGCCCAGTTTTGCTTTTATGCATCCTTTCACTACTTTTCTTCCTCTACTATTTAGCACCCACCTACTTTTGAGTACCCTCCTCAATCCAATTTCTCATATGTAGCCATGAAAACCCCCTTACACCATACCAAACCTCAACCCTTCAAACTATGATGATCGATGCTCAACAAAAGAGGCCCCGTATCACTTGTTAGCATTGTGGTAAGTTTGGTCATACTAAAGCTAAATTTAGGTTGTAAACTAGCGATATGAAGCCTGTCAGAGCTCAAGTACACAACATGGAGGTGCTTCATGAAGACACTCAACCTGATTGGACCAAAGAAGCATTAGAAAAGGATCTAAGTACCTTGGGTAACAAAATTTCTATTCATTCTGTACTTTGCATGCAAGGTACTATTAATGTCAAAGTTATTAATATTTGTACATGATGATGGTAGTGTGCATGATTTTATTTCTCATACATTAGTGCAAGATCTCCAATTGAAACCACTTCCTTCTATGTATAAAGTTAAGGCTGCCTTTCAAGGAAATAGATATAATGTTACAATTGAAGTGCATAATGTTAAGATTTTTATAGGCTCATACATAGATGAATGCACATTCTTAATTGCTCCTTTGCAATCCTATGATCGTATAATTGGAATGCCTTTTTGTCACCATTATAATCCATGCATTGATTATCATACACACACAATTAGTTTTAAGTTTAACAATCAAGATATTTATTTATCTGTAATGCATGAATTCCGACCATTTCCATTAATATTCAAGTAGAATGTGCATTTAGGAAAGGTTACACTTCATGTATTGTTTTTGTCACTAACATAGTTCATTATACAAATACACTTCCCAATGCACATAAATCGTTAATGCCTTCTTATAAGAATTGTTTTATGGCTAATAATCCTTCTAAACTACCACATTCTAGGGGATCTCTTGACCATCATATAGACTTAATTACAGGTAGTTCTCCTCCCCATAAAGCAACTTATAGGCATGGACCTTTACATAAAAAAGAAATAGCTAATCAAGTTAAGGATATACTCCACAAAGGACTTATCAGGCCTAGTTCTTCTCCCTTTGGAGCACATGTTCTTTTGGTAGAGAAGAGGAATAAGAATTATAAGATGTGCATTGACTATAGAGCACTCAATAAAATCATAATTAAAAATAGATATCCTATTCCATTAGGGCAAAAAACGACCGAAAAAGGGTCGTGTAAGGATTTTAATTAGTTGTGCTTAATGTGGATTAAAGTTTTCAAATCCTTTAAAAAATTCCATCTAAGCTCATTTGAAATGTATCTTATGCAAGTTTTGAAGAGAGAGAAACTCGTGTGATAATTATGAAAAGTTTGTGTGATATCTTAAGCCTCAAAGTTTGTGTTCATCGGGCGCTGATCAAAATTCGAATTTTCCTCTTGTTCATGGACCTATATAATGTGTGTTGATGATGTTTTGCACTTTTTTACTCTACTTTTCATAGCAGTCCTATTTCTCTCTTTCACGTCATTTTAGACACTTTCCAGTCACTCTTCATAGCAAACCATGGAGAACCTTAACCCAAACACTCTCATTGAGCTTTCAAACAACCAAAATCATTGTGATAAGTTCCATATCAGCATTGTAGTTAGTCATGAGTATGCAAGAAACATATTGACATATGGACAGATGTATTTGTTTATCCAATTGATCCACAAACTGGAACGTATCCCCCTTTTCATAATCTTCATGATGTGACTAGATTTGTAGGAGATGATGAGGATGGTTTACGAGGCTATTGTTCAAGGCTCTAGGAGATTTCAAGGAATTATGTACAATACATAAACTATCTACAAAACACACTACTCAGAAGGATTTACATATGAGGGAGCTAGAAAACAAATTATCCACTTTATCTTCTAACATAATGAAAGAAACTCCTATACGTTTGAGAATGTGGTAAAAACAAGCAAAACCGTTTTTAGATTTGACTGAAAAATCTGGCCAGAGAAAGAAATGAATGAAAATTGTAAGAGATCATGTGACAAATGTGCTAGGTTTCAATATGTTGAGTAGTTTTGAGCACGTACATTTCTATAATGAAATTATGAGTCAAAATGATGTTTCAAGACTATTTAAACTAAATGAAAATACATGCTTGAAACGCTTTGTTTTCCAAAAACTCATGACTAAAATGAATTTGTTACTAGAACCATCTCAAATTTTGGATATTTATGATGGTGTCAGAGTGAGTAGGAAAGGTTATAGAGCGATTTCAAAAGTTTGGTGTGAATTTTTTAAACTTAACAAAGTTAAAAGTTTTGGTTTGTCTAGACCCCATCATGTAGGAAAGTTTTGGCTTTGCTTGAATAAGAAGATCACAATAGTATTTGGTGAATATAAACATATTCACGGTAACATGGCTTATGAGATAGGAAAACAAAAGTTACATTTGACTTACACTGCATTTAACAATGTATGGATAGATATTATAAAACTTCAAACATACATGGTTCAATTCTATAATATAAAAGAACATGAATGTTTTGGTTTGTTGAAATTTTTAATCAAACTTGATGAAGCTAAGCTTAAAAAACATCAAAAGATGGAGAGGATAAGTATTGCACAGATGAACAAGGCTTTGGACTATAGCCTTGGAAAATTGGATACTCCATCTGTCAAAGTACAATCAGAAATGGAGTTATGGTGGGTTGGTTGTGCTCAATTTCCATCTGAGAGCCATAAAACACTTAAATGGTTATTCTCACAGACAAACATTCCAAATGTTATCCAAAGACATCATACAAGAGAATTGTTGAATGTCAAAGACTATGGGAACTTTAAAGTTGAGTGGCATTTGAGTGGAGACTTGAAGATGCTCAAGTGCATGTTTGATATAAGTGGAGGGGCCAATTCTAAGTACCCTTTCTTGTACTGCATGCAAAGTCAAGGCATAAGAGGATGGATTCCTAGAGCTGAGGAAGAGGAGGCTCCTTCTAGAAAAAAATGTTATTCTTCATAACTACTCATCTTCTACCATGATTTGGGATCCCATACTTCTAATAGCATTGACAAATGTACACATATGTACACTACATGCAGAGTTAAGGATCATTGACAAGTTGGTCCGTCTCCACTTGGATTATGCATATTTTATCAAGCCTACAACTCTTGCAGATGAGTTCATAAAAAAATGTGAATGTCATTTTTCAGAAATGGGATTTCATTGTGGTGATGTTCATCTAAGAAAAGATCCAAAGCTTTCACAAAATACACGTGATGTACTACAGGATTTCTCAATGGGAGGTGCAAAAGCAAGGAGATTCTTCAGCAACCATGATGACAAGAAACTAAAGGCCATGTGGGATTGTTGGAAAAATTTTGTAAGATCACGACTAATGTAAAAAGAAAACCAAAAATAGCAAAAAAGAGAATGTAGGTGTGGGTCAAACTAGATAATTTTTTAAAGATCATGAGGTAGTAGGTAACATCAAATAGTTATGTGATAGATTTCAGAAAGGCGACCAGAGGGCTTATAGAAACCATCGAAGAGGCATGGAGTGCCAAAGACATAACATACTACTTGGTGAGTTTCAAAGATAATTTATTCAATTTATTTTTCTTTAACTGAAATAAAGATATGATGAAACTCTTGTGTTCTTCTAGCATATTCTTCTTGTGCATGATGCATTCTTTGCAGAAAAAGGAACACTTTCCATATGGAACAATTATTGAAAAATCTCATTATCAAGCAAGGACAAGCTTCTAGAGGTGCACAAGGAAATGAGGAGTAGTAACAAGGAGAAATGGCTTCAAAGACCTTTTTGATTGGTTCTTTAGAAGACAATTACAAAGGAACTCATGCCAAATATAATTAGAAGAATATGACTATCACCAGACAAAATCATCATGTACCAATATCACAAAATGAAAAAGACTACATTTCAAACAGAGCTTTAATATTTGCAATGTCTTTTATTTCTTTGAGAAATAAAGATGTCATGTATGTACATTTCATGATGTATTAAGATTTGAAAAGAAACATGATTATTACTATTAGATTAATTTGACCAGAGAAAAAGAGATCATGGATCAATAACAATTAATATTAGGAAATGGATCAATTACACCAAAAAACCTTACATCCTTCACGTTTGCAATGTCTTACATCACATTGGGAAATAATTGTGTATATGTACATTTGATGAGTAATAGAGTTTGAAAACATGAAGTCACTCCTTGAGTATCTTTCATGAGCTTGGCTCTGGCGAATCACCTCTGTATCTGAGGAACTCTTTTCTCCTGTAGCCAGTAATGCTTTTTACATCTGACACCCCTACAACCATTGCATAGATTGAATAACAAAGAAAGTACCCTGCGCTTGAAGCATTGAGTCCTAGGGCATATGCAAAAATTTGGAATGCAGCTGCTCTTTCAAGCAGCAAAACTCTAAAAGCATTAAAGGGTATTGGAGCGCAACCGATGTATTTGGTAGAGTCCTCAAGGAGAACAATGCAAAGTCAAGCTCTTCACTATAGTGCTTGTGAATAACACAAAAAGAACGTCGGTTCAATTTTGGAAGATAGTGGATCACCTTTGTTTTTCCTTTCTATTCTATGGTTTTTTTTGTTCCCTTCCCCTTGCCAACGTATTTGTCTTCATCCAACATAGTTAAATATGAAAAAAAATAGAAAAACAAGGTCAGAAGAAGTCCAAGCGCACTCTAGGAGTCATGAAAAGTAACTTGAAACAAAACAGAAACAAAGCAAGACACACAGCCGATATGAGTGATTAGGGTCTTCAGAGAAATTCGGATGGTCCTTATTGCTTGCATCAGTCCTATTCTATATCTCTTTCTAAATTAGCTAGAAACATATAATTTTTGCTGAAAAGGGTGAATTGTCATATAGCCAGATGTCTATTATCAATGTTGCATGCAACTCCTAGACACGACCGATACAAGCGATAAGGCCCATCGGGAAATATCTGATGGGTCGTATCGCTTGCATTGGTCATGCTCAATTTCTCACTCTACATTGTATATATATTTAATGCTGAAAAATGTGCTTTTCACATAGTAATATGTTTAGTCATTGGTGCATGCAAATCATACATGACCGATACAAGTGATTAGGCCCATCGAAGAACCTTCTAAAAATGGATGGAAGTTATGACTTCAAACACTGAGAGCATCCAACATAGTAACAATTGGAAATATTCCTCTTAAGGGAGTTTCATACATAGAGTTGGCTTGCTATTATGCATAAAAGCAATAATTTATATGAGCTATACAAGGAGCAATCACCTTAACACTGAACTGGTGTCATCCCAAAAATTTAGGGAGTTATAGCGAATGGCCTAGAGCCTGAAAAACTTTTACATCTCTGTAAGTAATGAGCCAAATGATTTGAACATTTGTAGGTAGAAAATATATAGGCATATCTTTCGAAGGAGTGTTTAAACATTGGATTTGGAGCTCTAAAGATAGATCAGCACTCTTTGCACCTTGATTAAGCATCAAGAAGAAGCAGTTAATTGAAGTGGCACCAAGCAATGAACAAGAAGTATATGTATTGCTTCAAATAATCATGCTACTTAGTTTACAAATGTTGTAGAGTCTTTACATAGACTCTTGAATACATGACCATGCATTTTCTTCATCAATTTGAATTCCAATTTAGGGGGATTTTTTGGCTTAGATTGATTGGCATCTTTCCCTGCAATTTAGGAAAAGGGAATTTGAAATCATATCTACCTTTTGATTGATTAATTGAGAATCAATCCCAACCACTTCTAACTCGTGGCTTCTAGGTGTTTTACTTTTCCCTTTCAGAAAGTTAAATTCTTTGCAACTTACATAAGAGGATGATCCTATGATCATACTCTCAATAATACAAATCAATGCAAATAAAACTCTATAGGGAGTATATGTGGCTTCATTCTAATGATGATTTTGATGAAGATAATGTCCACCTCAAGCATAACAAAATCTTGTTGTTCCAATAGCTCCCCTCAAGCTAAAGTATGCTTGAGTCTTCATTCTATGTCAGGTTGAATGCATGCCATGGCTTTGAATCCACAAAGCTTTATCCCATCAAGTGCCTTTGTCATCATGTCTCCTATTTGCTTCTTAGTAGGAACAAATGAAATGTCAATTTCCTTTGCCATAAGATTCTCTCTTACAATGTGGAAGCGGACTTTATGTTCTTTGTCCTTTCATGAAAAAATGGGTTTACACCCAAATGCATGGAACTTACATTATCTCCAAGTAGATGAGGTTTGGAGGTCTCAAGTCCAAAATCAGTATACAATGCTTTTAACCATATTGCCTTTTCAGTTGCTATGGCCAAGTTCCTTTTTGGAACTCCATGACACTAGCTTTGAACATGCAAATGCTAAGTAACTAGTGGTACTATTTTGATCTCCAAATCTAAAAGGTAAGGATAGAACATACCTTCATTGATTGTACCTTGAGATGCTTAACTACTCTCTTAGCTCCATCCATGTGTGGCCTTCTAGGCGGGTGCATGAACTAACTATGCACTCCCACACTATATGATATGTATGATCTTGTATTAGGAGCATGTATCAACCTATCTAAAAAGCTTTGATATTCTTTAATTTCTTCAATTTTCTCACCTTCATACACTTATTTTATGATTCATCTCCAAAGGTGTACCTACAAGCTTTGTGTTCCTCATTATGAACTTCAAAAGTAGGTCTTCAATTTTTTTTCTCTGAGTGAGATACATCCCTTCATCTGTATAAATCACTTGCATACCAAATAAATATGTGAGCTCGCCCAAGTCATTGATTTTGATCTCCTCTTGCATGTGTCTCTTGATTCTTTGAATGCCATGTAGATCATCATTTGTCACAATAATATCATCTACATAAACAAATAGATAGATAATGTCATTGTGATCCCTTTTGATGAATAAAGAAGGATCTCAGTTGCTAGGTTTAAACCATTGATCTTGAAGGTATGAAGCAACCTATGATTCCAAGCTCTTGGAGCTTGTTTCAATCCATACAATGCTTTCTCAAGTCTGCAAACATTAGATGCATGATTAGGGTTTTCAAAATGATCAACGAGTTGCACATTCATGTAAGTCCTTGTAGCTTTATTCCTGTTTTACATAGTTGTTTTCAAAAGAAAAAAACCATGGACTATATAACAAGTGCTCTTCCTTGAATGTCGCATTGAACATTTCCTACGTGCAATGTCTCAATTGTTTGGCACAAGAGATTCAATGATGAAATACTTTCAAAGATAATGATTACATAAGAACTCCAACATAATTAAGTTTGGACACATTCTTGGAAATCCACTTTCTGGATTGTATTGAAGAAGATAATCTTCAATCCGCTTGATACTCCCATATACCAACTTGATCTAGAGGAATAGCTTCAAATGTCTTCAACTTCTTGAATGGTTGACTTTGCAATGAAGTGACGTGTATTATCTTTGACCCAAATAGCATATTTCTTCTAATATCATAGAACAAAATTAATTTCTTCACACTCCGCTTGATTGACAAGATGGGTGAGATGTGTAGCTAATATGATAACTATAATGCTTTATGAATATAAGCTTCTTGTGCCTCAAACATAACAATTTTAGTGTGCAATGAAGTAATTGTTTGAGGCCTAGGGTAACCCTTCAGGCCAAACCATGTCATATAACCATAACAACTTTACACGATTACTTGGGTAGTCTTAGAATCAAGTGATACAACTAATGGAATAAGTTGTACATGAACATAGGCATATTAATATTCAAATCATGAGTATATCAAAGAGACTTGACTTCTTGAAGAAAACATAAGCATAAGCTTGTGCATGAATATCTTTAATAGAGAACACGGAGATGCATCCACTTGTAGCATTGTTTTGTCCACCTTGACTAGAATCCATGTAGAACACGTGTAGCACATAGCACACATAACATAAGCCGTTGATGTAGTTGAAACCATATCTCCAAACTCATCACTTCATAGATCGAATTGGATACCTTCCTTCAATAAGTGTTGATATACATTCTTCATTCAAAATTACCAAGTAGGAAGTGTTGAAGAGGATTCATCAATACTATGAGAGGCTTGGACTAACTCTAGATGGCTTTGATACCAATCTGAGTGAGTGAAATCAATCCTATAATGCAGAAATGTGTACTAGAGATTATGGGCTGAGTTGGCTTCAAGAGTTGCACATGAGTGAAAACATGGTGCCATACGATTTTGATAATAAGAACATATTGAACTTTTAGTATGGTGTACTCAAAGATACATGAGGGTATTCCTATAAATGGTACTCATGATTCATAGTAGCACATAAGTATCTTCTAAGAACAAACCGATAAAGTGATTGACCTTGAAGTAAGTTGATGGGAGTAAATAGAACGTATTACTTTCAGAGAATGAATAGCTTCTGCATATACGCAATTTACAAAAGTGATCATCATCATAGACTCATTTGGCATTTCATTATAAAATTTGCCTCCATCGCTTTCATCAATTACAAAATACCTTTGAATATTCTTTATTGAACCATGTGGCTGAGATATTATCATTTCTCAATAGAGACATTCATTGCAGTCTATGACTTGAATAATATCGTCAAGTAAAAGAACTTTCCATACGTTGAAGACTAAAAAACAAGGACATCATGATAATCAGATTTCTCTTTGAAAAGAAATTCCTTCTCTTCAAAAAGAATGGGCTCTACCTAGCCACATAGAACTGCTCTCAGAAAACCATCCTAGAAGAATAAACAAATATCAGCACAGCCAACTCCAAGCTTCAACCCCTCCATGCGAGATGTAAAGCTACTGAAGCAGCTAAGTTCTTTCTAGAAAACATTGGAGGTGCAGCAGCCGAGAGCACTCGGAAGTTAAACTAGAGAGGCTCCACACACACTGCAAAACCATGGCTGGTAGAACGTAGTAGTAACAGAAGAAAGTCATGTATTAGATACTATCTTGTGATAATGACTTAGAGACAACAATATCAACAGAGGATGGCAAAGTAGGCAGCAAGTAATAGAAATGCCTGAGTCTCTATGGGTATTCCCTGCATGTGCATGCAATCAATCAATCATACAACAATTGTCCACAAACACGGGAGTCGAGAACATGTCGAATTCTTTCGCCAAGCAGACAAAGAAAATAAGTTGCTACCATGTTGAATATCATGCATATCTATAGGAGTGTAACCTCTTGCAGATTTTGTATACGCCATAGTAATATAATTGATATGAATTAATGGGTGCAACACACCTTGATTATATATATACATGAACATTAATAGCTGAGTAGATGTGCATGCTCTCCATTGAATCGGATGAGCTGCAGTCATTCTGAACAATGATATATATAACTAATCATCATACATGCTACAGAGAGAGCACAGACAAGCAGGGGGTCGACACATGCATCTATGGTTCTAAACAGAGTCGCCCCAACTTCTCATTAATCTCTTATGCTTATATACATGTACTCTAAAGTGGCAAAAGTCATTAATCTCTTCTCATTAATCTCTTATGCTAGAGAGAAATTGGCTTGATTCCCTTGATTTAAGGAAAGGTAATTTGTGGAGATTTTATGCGTTCCTTTCCTTTCCGTGAAGAGTTAATCATGCACTTTTTATTTTGCTTGTGTTTTATAAGCTTTGGTTCATACAAAATTCTAAGAGTAGATTCATGTGGAAACTTTACAGAGAGCCTCTAAGGGTTGAATCAT
>CM035421.1:132906204-132908704 GCA_020310875.1 Ceratopteris richardii | reverse complement strand
CGACTCGTTACTAAACGTGCTTCAGTACCTTCTCTGTAAACGCATGTTTCAGTGAATAACAGTTTACTCAATAAACATATTTCAGTAATTTCCGGTCAGTTACAGTTTCTCAGAAAACAAGTTTTTTCGGTAGAACAACGAAGCATAACTCGTAGCAGAGTTCGAAAGTTTTGTATGAGAGATAGCTCATCTTGTAGCTAGACGTCTCTACTTTAAGCTGATCACAGTTTCCGGTGGATGAAGATGTACACACAGTACAAAAGTTAACCGGAAAGTAGCATTTTAGAACTGTGAAGTTTCCAGAAGGAAGTTCATTCGGTGAAGGAAGCTCACACACTACTTCCTTACTTCACATAAGTTCATCTGAAGCAATTACGAGCAGAACTAAGTTTATTTCGGTGAAGTTCCGGTACGATTACGGTGTCAGTCCAGTAACAGTCTGGTGAAGTTCCGGTGGAACTTGTGTCGCAGGATAACACAGTTAAGGCGACGTTAATTAGGCTGAGCTACTGTTGATTACAGAAGTGTTCTGAATCACTCTAGTTTAGCATTCTATTACGGTGGCGCGACAATTTCCGCAGGCCTGACAGAGTTCAAGCTTTGTCGCGAAACCCACCTTCAGGGCGAAAGTATTTCCGCAACAGTGGCGTTAGAGCCGAAGTTTTCGCCAACAATTGGTATCAGAGACGGTTAATCTCCCAAGAATTGGTATAAGAGCCTAGAGTATTCTCTATCATGACAGACCACGTCCAAATTGAGAAACTGGACAGGGATAATTATCCCGCATGGGTAATGCGCATGGAAGCCTTACTTATGAGTAAGGACTTAATGATGTACGTGACCGGAGAAGAAAAGAAACCGACCTTCGAAGATGATAGTCAACCGGAAAAAGAAGAACTAGACGCCCTAAAGCTGTGGCAGAAGAAAGATGCAACGGCAAGAGCCTACATCTACAACACTGTTTCAGATCATCTGCTACCGCACATTAGAGGTTTGGAGAAAGCGGAGGACATATGGAGTGCATTGGAAGATCACTTCCAAAATACTACAAAAGCTAGGAAGGCCAGCCTATGGTCCGAATTCACAACGTTCAAAAAGAAGCCGAGTCAAAGCATTAGTGACTACGTCACTAAAATGAAGGATCTAGCAGATAGTCTGGGATCCATAAATGAAGATGTCGAAAATCATAGATTGATAGCACAACTGCTCACAGGGTTGAGAGGAGATGAAAGGTGGAAAACTTTCGTACTCTCAACTGAACTTTCTTTAAATCATTTTGTACCAGATTTAAATCAGTTGCTTGGTTTGATGCTCACATATGAGCAAGACCTGAAAGGAGACGCAGACAAAGGACATAGCTCTGCAATGTACATGAAGAACAAGAAGAAAGACAAAGGTAAGTCAAAAGACGAAGAAGAATCAAGTTCTCAGGCCTATTACGCAAGAGGGAAAGGCACTGGCAGAGGAAGAGCAAGAGGAAAAGGTAGTCAGAATACTAACAAGAAAGCTTGCTGGATTTGCGGACTAAGTAATCATCTGGCGCATGACTGTTGGCACAACCAACGGGGATCAAATCAAAGCTAGAACAATAATAGCAGAGGCAGAAGCGGAAGAAATCAGAGTAACTTCCAAAGAGGAAGACAAAGCCAAAGAGGAGGCTACGGTAGAGGTGGAACAAGAAGTTGGGGACAGAGTCAATCCTACAACACCACCTACAACAACTACGCAAATGACACACAGAATGAAAGTCATACATCATTGATGATGAACTCAATCAGCACATCTGATAACGAAGATCTAAAGGTATTTTACATTGACTTTGGATGTTCTAATCACTTGTCAGGAAATATAGAACTAATGTCAGAACTAGAGAAAGGTAGTTCTAGTCACACTGTTCAAACAGGTGACAATACAAGACACAAAGTACAATCAATCGGGAAAGTGAAATGCAAGAGTGGAGCAGATTTGCTAACCAATGTTTTGTATGTTCCAACAATACCGAAAAATCTGATCAGTGTGGGACAGATAGTCGAAAAAGGTTTTCAGGTCAGATTTACAAATAAAGGAGTATTTGTAGAAGATCCCAAGAACGGATACTATCAGATCGTCTCTGGTAAGAAAGAAGGCAGACTCTTTACCTTAAGAGTACAAGGGAACATTGGCCAAGCGCTGCTCACGCATGATGAAAAGGTGATTACAGAACTTGATCTCTGGCACAAGAGATTAGGTCATTTTCACGAAAAAGGAATCAAAGCTATGATAGCGAATCAGTCTGTACTGGGATTACCGAACGTACAGAACCAACATATGATTCACAAATGCGAAGCCTGTCAGATGGGAAAAGCCCACAGGTTACCTTTCCAGAAGAAAGGATTCAAACATGACAGTGTGCTGGAACTCATACATACAGATGTATGGGGACCAACGAAAGAAGGATCAATCAGCGGATCAAGGTACTATGTTCTATTCATTGATGATGCCACAAGGTGGATAACTCTTT
>CM035421.1:132896204-132901204 GCA_020310875.1 Ceratopteris richardii | reverse complement strand
TATCACAAAATATTCAAGATTCAATGGTAGGACACATACAAGATCTAGACACAAGTAGAGATGTTTGGCTTGCATTGGAAAGGTTGTATGCTACAGGTACAAGAGCAAGGAAGATTCAACTCAAAAATGAGTTGAATAACATAAAGAAAGATACAAGGACATCGGTCAATGATTACATATTGAAAGTTAAAGAGATTGCAGATCAACTAGGATCAATTCAAGCTCATGTGGAGGACGACGACTTGGTTGCACATACTCTCAACGGACTCAAAGATGATGAGAGATGGAAACCCTTCATTACTTCAGTTTATGTCAGAGGAGAATTACCAGATTTTGATCAACTTATTGCCCTCATGGTCACGGAGGAGATGAATCTAAATGGTTCTACTTCAAATCAAAAAGGATCTCAAGGACAAGCTCTTTATGTAGGATCATCAAGAGGTGGAAACAGAGGTGGAAGAGGTTCAAATAGAGGTCGAGGAAGAAGGAGCGATGATCAAAGGACTTCAAGTGGCTTCTTCAACACAAGAGGAAGAGGAAGATCAAGCGCTAGAGGTACGAGAGGCTACTACAACTACAACCAAAGACAAAGGAGTGAAGATAATAAGAACAATTGCTATATATGTGGAAGGTATGGACACTATGCCAAAGATTGTTATCAAAATAAAAATAATCAAGGTGGTAATCGAAGAGGAGGCTATTCAAGAAGAGGTAAACAACAAGGAAATTATGCAGTTGAAGGTAAAAGTGATGATTATGATTCTCTTCTTATGATGAATGTAGAAACTAAGATGAATTCCAATAGTGATGTATGGTATGTAGATAGTGGTTGTTCTAATCACATGTCTCATGATGCTTCATGGTTTTCTAATATGCATAATCCGTCATGTAAAGGTCATGTTGAAACAGGAGATGATACAACACATAAGATTATGCAGGTTGGAGATGTTGTTATGCAGGATAAGATCAAGAAAAATTGCTTGAAGGATGTACTTTATGTGCCAACGATCACTAAGAATTTGATGTCGGTTGGTCAAATGGTAGAAAAAGGTCTACAAGTGAGATTTAATCATGCAGGTTGCTTCATTGAGGATCCAAAGCAAAGGAGGTTAATTGCTAGAGGTCAAAAACAAGGTAGATTGTTTACATTCAAGGTAAACCCAAATCATACAAACTATTTCTCTTATGGTATGCATCGAATAGCACAGCTTGATCTATGGCACAAAAGGATTGGACACATGAATGTACACAGGTTAAAGGAGCTATCAAAGAAGAGGATTGTTGAAGGATTACCTGATCTTACTAAGCAACATATGGTGCATCTTTGTGAAGCATGTCAAATGGGTAAGCAGAGTAGACAACCTTTCAAGCATTCAAGTTATGTAAGTGATGGTTTGCTAGATCTCATACACACAGATGTGTGGGGACCTACTAAAGAGGCATCCTTGATTGGTAATAAGTACTATGTATCATTCATTGATGATCATAGTAGAATGACATTTGTGTATTTCATTAAACATAAGAGTGAGGTCTTTGATTGTTTCAAGAAGTTCAAATCATATGTCGAAAAGCAAACAGGAAGGTATATTAAGAAGCTAAGGTCTGATGGAGGGGGAGAGTATTTCTCTCAAGCTTTTACTGATTTTTTGTATGATGAAGGTATCAAAAGAGAAGTTACATGCATGTATACTCCACAACAAAATGGAGTCGCAGAAAGAAGAAACAGAATCATAGCAGAAGCATCTAGAAGTATGCTTAATGATATGTGTTTGCCTAATTATTTTTGGGCTGAAGCTGTTAGCACAAGTGTTTACATTATGAATAGAGTTCCGACTGCTGGAGTTCATCATTTGACACCATATGAGGTATGGCATGGAAGGAAACCAAGTGTAAGTCATTTGAAAGTATTTGGTTGTGTATGTTATGTGCATGTACCTAATGAGGTGAGATCTAAACTTGATGCAAAATCAGAAAAATGTATATTTATTGGTTATGCAGATACTCAAAGAGGATATAGATGCTATAATCCTCATACCAATAAGGTTGTTGTGTCAAGAGATGTAAACTTTGATGAATCACTTTCATGGTATGCAGATAAGAATTGTTTGCAGGTCATGGATGAAAATGAAGAAGGTGTGGTTGAAGGAGATGAATGCATAGTTCAGCCATCAGGAAGTTTAAATGATGAAAGGAGTGGTCTAGATGAAGAAAGAGGATCACCTTTCAATGGAAGATTAAGGCAAGAGTCACCTCCAAGTGTTAAAAGTAAAGGTAAACTCAAACTTGTTGAAGTTAATGATGAAGGAGAGGAAATTAGTGATGTATGTGAGTATGGAGAATCATCAAAGGTTCCTAATAAGAAAGGAAGAGCATCTACATTGGAGGTAAGAAGAACTTCAAGAGTAAGTAAGCAACCTCAAAGGTATACTTATGAATCTTTCATGAATACTCATTATGCTTTTATGACAAAAGTTGAGCAGGAAAATGAACCCACATGTTATGATGAGGCCAAAGGAGATGAAAAGTGGGAGAAAGCAATAAGAGAAGAAATGGAAGCACTTCAGGATAACAAGACTTGGAATTTAGTTCCAAGTACACCAAAGCAAAAGGTAATTGGTTGCAAGTGGGTTTTTAAGATTAAAAGAAATAGTGATGGTAGTGTGTCTAGATATAAGGCTAGACTTGTAGCAAAAGGATATAATCAAACTCAAGGTGTGGACTATGAGGAAACATTTAGTCCAGTAGCAAATATGGAAATGGTGAGAACTTTGTTGGCTTTAGCTGCAAGTAAAAGGTGGAATATATATCAACTCGATATAAAGAATGCCTTTCTTAATGGTGAGTTAAATGAAGAAGTGTATATGTCACAACCAGATGGTTATGTGGATGCAAAATATCCTAATCATGTATGCAGGTTAAAGAAGGCATTGTATGGTCTTAAGCAGGCACCAAGGGCATGGAATGCAAGGTTGGTAAAGTATCTTATGCTGCAAGGATACACAGCGAGTCATGCTGATCCTTCACTTTATGTAAAACATGTAGATGGCATGTGTGTCTATGTATGCATTTATGTGGATGACTTGTTGATTACAGGGAATGATGCAAAAGCAATTGATGAGATAAAGGGTAATTTGGGAAAGGAATTTAAAATTTCAGATCTTGGTTTGCTTAGATACTTTCTTGGGATTGAAATTGTGTATAGCGATGAAGGTATGTGGTTGATACAAAGAAAGTATATATGTGATATGCTGAAAAGGTTTGGTATGCAGGAATGTAAATTTGTTTCTACTCCAATGGAATGTAATGTAAAGTTGAGTGCAAAGGAAGGTGATGAGTTGCATGATATGAATGTATATAGATCCATGGTAGGATCTTTGATTTATGCAACAAAAACTAGACCTGATATATGTTATGCAGTGGGAGTATTGTCACAGTTTATGCATGAACCTAGAGTACCTCATATGCATGCAGCGAAAAGAGTGCTTAGGTATTTGAAAGGTATCATGAACGAAGGATTATTTTATAGTCATGATGTTGATCTAACTCTAAAAGTCTTTAGTGATGCAGATTGGGCTGGAAGCAAAGATGACAGAAGATCCACAAGTGGATATGTGGTAATAGCAGGAAACAAGACATTAACATGGAGTT
This sequence comes from Ceratopteris richardii, assembly GCA_020310875.1. NCBI lineage: Eukaryota > Viridiplantae > Streptophyta > Polypodiopsida > Polypodiales > Pteridaceae > Ceratopteris > Ceratopteris richardii. Next base: position 132,897,556 of record CM035421.1, on the reverse strand, counting down.
CAAAGAAACAGCCTACAGTCGCTTTATCTTCTACAGAGGCTGAGTATAGAGGTTTAGCATTGGCTACTACTGAGGTTATGTGGTTTAAAAAGTTGTTTCATGACTTGAATGTGCAGGTTGATGTACCACTGATATATGGGGATAACTTGAGCAGCATTCATATGACCTCAAATCCTATTTTTCATGCTAGAACAAAGCATATAGAGGTTCACTATCATTATGTTCGAGAGAAGGCCATGAACAATGAAGTGCAGGTTTCTTTTGTTGGAACAAAGGATCAAGTTGGAGATATCTTCACCAAATCCTTGGATGGACCAAAGCTTCAAAGATTCAACTATATTCTTGGCATGAAGGAAATACCCTTTGAAACTTGAGGGGGAGAATGTTGCGAACATTTGTTTTATGTAGGGTACAAGTTTCAAATTATGTAAATACCTTTGGGAAGTCTTCAAATACTTCAAGAAGGCTCATATTATTCATAAAATTTAGCAAAAATACCACGTGAGTTCTAGAACATGGTGAGTCAAATTAGTGAGTCACAAGGGAGCTTCAGTGGTGTCCTAGTGGAAGGTCGATGTGGCTAGTTCTCAAAGTCCATCAATACTTTGCTTATTTGAGCACTTGAGTCATGTAATACCTCCATCCAAGTGTCTACCACGAATTTAGATGTATTAAGAAGGTTTTAGATTAGTTTCCCATGCTATAAAAAGAGGAGAAAAGTCGTGATCTTGTGGGATGTCCAAGAGAGTATCTCTATGCTACTCTAGTTTTTGTATGCAGAGCTTGCAGAGCTTGTATCTCCCTCATTATATATCCAAATTACATGTTTGATAGCTCATTTGAAAGCTCTTCTTGTCTACTTTGATAGTACCAATTTTCATAATCATTGGATTTGTGAGCTGAGAGCAACACTCTCTGCAAGTAGTGTGTGTTCTCTGTTTTTTATCCCTGCTGAAGGTCTCCATTAAACATCAAACTTGCAGAGGACATATCTCCTTGTGTATGTATCCAAATCATGTGTTCTTTGGCTTGTTAGAAAGCTCTCCAAGTCTATTTGTATTCGATATATTTTCCGATTCATTGGAGTTGTAAGTTAAGAGCAGTAGTCTCTGTAAGTGATGTATGTCCTCAGGTTCATCTCTGTTTCAAGGTCTCCATTAAAGCTGCATATTGCAGAGGTCATAGCTCATTGAGTATTTATCCAAATTGAGTGTTCTTTGGCTCATTGGAAAGCTCTTGGTCTCTAGTATATGTGGTTAAAACAGTTTTAAAAACTTTTGAGTGAGTAGAGAGTAGTAAGCTCTGCAAGCATGACTGGTTTTCTATGATGAAGTTTGTGAGAAGGTCAACTT
>CM035421.1:132878704-132883704 GCA_020310875.1 Ceratopteris richardii | reverse complement strand
CCCAATTCTGAATATAATAGCTTCAACCATATGGCTTCTTGAGTGGCATTTGCTAGTCCTCTGTACTCTGCCTCAGTAGATGATAGAGCCACTGTGGGTTGTTTCTTGGATGACCAAGAAATTGGTTTATCACCTGCAAAACATATGTAACCAGATGTGCTTCTCCTATCATCCTTGCAGCCTGCCCAATCTGCATCTGAGTATACCTTAATATCAATGTCTGATGAATATGGAAAGTACAAACCATGATTTTGTGTTCCCTTTAGGTACTTTACTATCTTCTTTGCTGCCTCTAAATGTGGTACTCTTGGTTTGTGCATAAATTGGTTAAGTACACTAACACCATATGATATATCAATCCTGGTTAAGGTAGCATAATTAAGACTACCTACCAAACTTTGGTAACCTGTAATATCTTGGAGTTCTTCCCCTTCATGAGCATTGAGTTTGTGGTTGACCTCCATAGGAATGTTTGAGACTTTAGCTTCCTGCAAATTAAACTTCTTGACCATGTCCTGAATGTACTTCTTCTGAGTAATAAAGATACCTGAATTTGTGTAGACCAATTCAAGTCCTAGGAAGTACTTCAATAATCCAAGATCATTGATCTTGAATTCCTTCATCATTTGTCCTTTGATGTGTCTAATTCCATGAACATCATTTCCTGTAATAATGATGTCATCAACATAGACACACAAGTATATTACCTCTGAATTGTTCCTCTTTATAAACAATGAAGTATCTGCTTTACTCATCACAAATCCTTGATCTAGGAGATAGGTTGTCAACCTGTAATTCCATGCTCTAGGTGTCTGCTTCAAACCATACAGAGCCTTCTTCAATTTACAAACATGATTTACCTTAATGGGATCCTCATAGCCAGGTGGTTGTGACATGTAGACCTCTTCAGATATCCATCCATTCAAGAATGCATTTTTCACATCCAATTGGTACATGTTCCAGTTCTTGGATGCAGCTACACTCACCATAACTCTGATAGTTGGCATCTTGGCCACAGGAGAAAATGTCTCCTCATAATCAATGCCTTGGGTTTGTGCAAAACCCTTGGCTACCAACCTAGCTTTATACCTGTTTATTGTACCATCTGAGTTCCTCTTGAGTTTGTAGATCCATCTGGATCCTATCACCTTCATGGAGTCCTTCTTGGGTACCAAGTCCCAAGTATCACTCTCCTTGAGAGCCTCCATTTCTTCATCCATTGCTTCCTTCCATTCTGGTTTAGTAATTGCTTCTTCAAATGTACCTGGTTCTTCATTCAAGAGATCCTTTGCAAGATATACAGAGTGCTTGGTTACAAGTGAAGTATCATACCCATACCTAATAGGTTTCTTCTTTTCTCTTTGGGATCTCCTCATAGCTTGAGTTGAGGATTCTGGATTATCTTCTAGTTGCTTCATCTTCATCTTCCCTTTTGATTTCCAAGCCTTGAATTCTTCAATGTTGATGGTGTCTTCATCATCTGAGCTTGTGTCCTCTTTCTGAATTGGTTCTTGCCTGATAAGCTTGGGAAAGTCTTCTTCCATGTCATAAGGTAGGCTAACTTTCCTGCACTCATTTTCATACCATGAATCATTTTCATCAAAGATGACATCTCTGCTTACCTTGAAGCCTTTGTTTGAGGGGTTGTAGAATCTGTATCCATTCTGATTCAAATCATAACCAATGAAGATACACTTTTCAGCTTTAGGGTCTAGCTTTCCCCTTACCTGTGAGGGAATATGCACATATGCAACACAACCAAAGATTTTACAATGATCCAGAGATGGTCTCTTACCATGCCAAGCCTCATAGGGTGTCATTCCATCAAGTGTCTTTGATGGCAACCTGTTAATTAAATATGTGGCAGTAGATACACTCTCTGCCCAAAGATAGTTTGGCAATTTTTTCTCATTAAGCATAGACCTAGCTGTCTCTACAATGAGTCTATTTCTCCTTTCAGCTACCCCATTTTGTTCAGGTGAGTACCTTGTAGTAATCTCCCTCTTGATGCCTCTTTCCTGCAAGAAATCTTCAAAGTCATTGGAGAAGTATTCTCCACCACCATCTGACCTTAGTTTCTTCAAATGTCTACGTGTTTGATTTTCAACTAATGCAAGATACCTTTTGAAACAATTAAATACTTCATCTTTATGTTTCATGAAGTATAATACAGTCCACCTGCTATAGTCATCAATAAAGGACACATAGTACCTTGATCCAGATATAGATGGCTCCTTGCTAGGTCCCCAAACATCTGTATGCACCAATTCCAGATAATCTTCATGCATAAAACCTTTCTTGGTATAGGGCAATCTGTGTGACTTACCAAATTGACAAGCCCCACACTTGTATATCATGTGTTGCTTGGATACATTAGGTATCCCAAGCACACATTGATCCCTACTCATCTGCTTTAAGGTCCTCTCTCCAATGTGACCTAATCTTTTGTGCCAAATCTCTAATTCTGATAGGGTTTGGTCTTTATAATTGTACAAAGCAATATTCTTAGTGTTTTCAAGTTCAAAGGTAAACAATCTACCTGATTTTTCTCCCTTGGCTATCCTTCTGAATCCATGTCTTGGATCCTCCACATATGCACCATGTTGAGTGAACCTGACCTGTAGACCTTTTTCCACAATCTGACCTACACTCATCAGATTCTTGGTGATTGTTGGAACATACAACACTCTGCTTAATAAATTCTCATTACCATCACTTGTTTTGACACTGCCTACTTCAACAACTGAATGTTTAGTGTCATCACCTGTCTGCACTTGGTGCTTGCCTTTGGGTTCTTCCAAATCAGAGAGTAAGGCAACATTTCCAGCTACATGGTTAGAGCAACCTGAATCAATATAGAACAGATGATCATCATTGATACCTGACTTAGATGTCATGTTCATAATCAACAAGGAATCATCTTGCTCCTCTGCATAATTGTTGTAATCTTTCCTATTTCTGTATCCACCTTGATAATTGCCATTGTGATTGTAGCTATTGTTGTAATTATTGTTGTAGCCATGGTAGCCTTGAGATTGGTTGAATCTGCCTCTACCTTGAGAGTATCCTCCTCTTTGGTGACCTCTTCCTCTTTGGTTCTTGTAGTTTTTGTAGCATTCATCTGTGGTATGGTTAGACAAGCCACAAATATTGCATGGAGATTGATTGTAGGGTCTCCCCCTACCTGACTTACCTCCTCTGCCCCTACCTCTAGAAGATCTACCTCTCCCTGCATAGTTTGCTTGGGAGGTACAGCCTTCTTCATCAACCTTCTTGCTTTTACCTTTATCTTTTACCTTCTTATCAGTATATAGGGCAGAGGGATTGTTACCTTTTGATTGCTCTCCATTCTTTGTGATCTTTGCTTCATGTGTAAAGAGTTGTCCAATGAGAGTTGTTAGATCAGGTGCTTGGATGTCCATGTATAAGTCCATTGCTGTGGTAAAGCTCTCCCACTTGTCATCTGCCTTTAGTCCATTGATCACTTGTCTGACTATTTGCTCTTCCTCAATTTCTTCTCCAACACTTGCAAGTTGATCTGCAATGTCTTTGACTTTGGTGACAAAATCTGAGACACATTGTTTTGATTGCTTCCTGAGAGTTGTAAACTCAATCCATAGCTGATTCTTTCTGGCTCTTGTGCTTGATGAAAAGTATGTTGACAAGGTTTCCCAAGTCTCTTGGGAAGTCTTACAATTCCTTACATGAGGTAGAAGGAAATCAGAAATAGAGTTTAGAAGATATGACCTTGCCAAAGCATCTTTTGCACACCATTGGTTGAGCCTCTCATGTTCATCCTTTGTAGGTAGGCCTCTAGTCTTGAATGAGGGCAATTCCTCATCTCCTGATATGTATCCATACAAGTTTCTCCCTTGTAGATAGGTATTCATTCTCAATGACCAAGCCTGGTAACTATTTCTGTCCAATTTGTCAATGAAGGAAGGGAAACCATCACCCATGATTACCTTATTTGCTCTGATACCACTGTTGGATGTGATGGCTGGATGCACTCAGAAGATCAAGCTGGTGCTGCAAAACCTGCTTCACACCTGCCCTCCTTTGACTCCAGATATACTTAGTAGACTCCTTGAGCTTCCAAATGACACCAAAATATGCTATATGTACTTTGGAAAAGGTTTGAGTAATGACTTGATCAAAACAGACTACTTTGCAAATCACAAGACTTGAAAACTTTCTATTTTGGTCTTGATACCTGCTCAGTGTTATGCTCAGTGTGACCAGCACACTTAAAATTGATCTAATTGCTTTTGGACATAATCAATTAGCTTAACAAGCTTTCATTTGCAAGTGGAATGCAGTAAAATGATAAACCACACTCAGAGAAATCACTTTAGCAAAATAAGGTGTACCCACGATTTTTTAGGAGACTTACAGTCACAGACCAGTGAGCACCCCGACTGAGATTTCTCTGTGATGGTAGATCCAATGGCCTTGAAACTTTGTAGGTGTATAGTAGACTTTGAGCTGAATCCAATGCACTTTGAATCATCCAATTTGGTTCAGTAGATCTTGAGATATGCCCTGTTGAAGTTGACAGACTTGAGGTAGATGACTCAGAGAAACCAGAGTTGAAAAGTGTGAATGTATCTATTGATTAATGTAGATGTACAAGCTCATTAGCATGCCAAGCATAGCTAAATGAGGTATTGTGGTGTAGGCTAAGATGTAGCACTATCACACACACAGATATAGTAGTGAAATGCCTCGGGAGATGAGCTCAATGAGTGAGACTAGCCCGCGAGTTTTCTTCATAGCTTTTATAAGATTTGATTGGTCATTTGAATTTGAAATTCAAATTGAAGCTCCCTTGAATCTCTCCACTAAACTTAGGGAGATATTCCCTCAATCATACCATCTGCTTTTTCCACGACTTAGACTAGTAGGTGTGATTACATGAGTGATTAAGTCATATTGACTTTTACATTGGATAAAAAGTAATAACCAATTAAGCATTAGTTCCTATGGTTCATGGTTCATGT
>CM035421.1:132713780-132831280 GCA_020310875.1 Ceratopteris richardii | reverse complement strand
CTTTTCCCTAGGCAAAGCCTCCGTTAAAAGGTCTGCAATGTTCTCCTGCATGGGCACATCTGCCAAGCTAATCTCCCCAACAAAGAACCTCTCCTTGACATAATGATAATGCAGCTCAATGTACTAAGTGCAAGCATGGAAGACAGGGTTCCCTGCAACTTCCAATGCGCTCTGACTGTCAGTGAAGATGGTGGTGGTAGAAGACTCACCAACACCCAAATAAGCCATAAGGTGATTTAACCACACACACTCAACAGTCGATGTGAAAGCTGCTGTATACTCAGCCTCACAACTAGAAGTGACCACAATAGGCTGCTTCTTGTTGAACCAAGGTATACATGAGCTACCAAGCATGAAGCAAAAGCTACTAGTGGACACATGAGTGTCACAACAACCAGCCCATTTAGAGTTAGAAAAAGCATGTAAATCTTGTGATAGTGATCCCTCCTTGGAAAACAACCCAAGTAGCTGAGTACCACTCAAGTAGCAAAAGATGCGCTTAACCACCTGCCAATGCTTGACTCCTAGGAAATGCATAAACCTGCTCATATGTGAGATAGCAAACTAAATATCTGGCCGAGTAATGCATAAGTAAATCAAGCATCCAACAACTTGGTGGAAGAGAACAACATCAAATGCATCTCCAGCTTCATGAAGACTCAATCGTAAACCTATCTCCATATGATTGGCAATAGGTTTACAGTCTTCAAGGCCAAAATGCTACAATAATGTGTCAATATGTTTTGATTCACACAAAGCCATTTCACCATCAACTTGCATAAACTAAATGCATAAGTAATGATGTGAATGCCCCAAATAAAAAATCTCAAATAAGGCATGTAAATCAGCCTTGAAATCAGCAATATGCTTCTCATTAGGACCAGTGAGCAGCATGTCATCAACATACACCACAACGATCAGAAGTACATCATTAGCATGCTTGATGTATAAGGTGCTTTAAGTTGGACTGTTCTCACAACCATGTGCAATCAGATAGGCATGTATCTTTTCATACCAAGCATGTGGAACTTGCTTGAAACCATATAATGCCTTCTTTAACTTGCAAAGCCATGGGGTTGAAAAACATACACTTATCCATGTAAGTCACCATTCAAATATGTAGTTTTATTGTCCAACTGATGTACATTCGCACCATGATGAGCTGCAAGTGCACATATGCTACAAATAGTAGTCATTCTGCAAGTAGGAGCAAAGGTTTCATCAAAATCAATGCCTCTTTTCGGCACATAACCCTTCGCAACAAGCCTAGCCTTACACCTATCAACTGTACCATCAAGTTTATGCTTGAGCTTGTATACCCACTTGGTGCCAATGGCCTTCTTGTTAGGAAGCACGTCACATAAAGAACAAGTACCATTCTTCATTATAGCATCATATTAAGATTGCATATCAACCATCCAATTTTCTGAATTTTGTTCTCTATCAAACGAAATGGGCTCAGTCTCATTACAAAGACTAGATGCAGCCATAGCATAGTAATCTAATGCAAAAGCGGCACTATGAGAGGCTCATCGGGCATGATATGATAGAGGTGCATCTAATTTGCTATCATGCAAAGTCTGCACCAGCCGTTTTGGCACAGTTTTTGCCTCCTCAATATGAGCTCTCTCATCAACAAGTGCATCATGTAAATTTTCATGAGAAATGGGATGATCTCCATCATCACATGAAACATGCAAAGGCTAAGAGGTTGCCGCATTTGGACCAGCACTAGACTATCCACTTGCAAAAAGAGGTACCACTAGTCTTTGGAGCTAATAAATGTCTCCTTAATACATGAAAGCAATGGGTGAATAGCATCTTCCATAGAAACAACATCAGAGCTAACAAGAATGTGTTTAGTCTCTAGATGATACAAAAGGTAGCCTTTAATGTTAGAATTGTACCCAACAAAAAGACATTTTACTGATTTATCATCCAATTTTCTGCGATGTTGTTGAGGCACTAATGCATTTGCCAAACAACCAAAAACATGCACATGAGCAATAGATGGCTTGCGATCATGCCAAGCCTCATATGGAGTGATAGAGTACAACACTTTAGTGGGAGACCCGTTAAGTACATATGCTGCACACATGACAACCTCAAGCTAGAAACTATGTTGTAAAACCTGACTCTTGACCATACACCTCGCCATCTCCATGACGGACCTATTCTTTTGTTCAGCAACTCCATTTTGTTGAGGTATATATAGCACTATACACTAGTGGTTTATCCCGCGTTGACAAAAAATGCATTAAATCAGAAGACATATATCCCCTCCCTTCCCCCCCCCCCGATCAGAACAAAGGGTGCCCATTTTACATGCTGAGAGATTTTCAGCCAAAACCAAAAACTATTTGAAGCACATGAAAACTTCCAACTTTGCCTTCAATGGATATACGCATGCATGCCTAGAAAAATCATCGATGAAAGTCACAAAGTAAAGATAATTTCCAAAAGAAGGTGTTTGCATAGGACCACAGACATCACTATGTACAAGCTGCAATTTCTAAGAAGCCCGAACTGAACCATCTTTTGGAAAGAAGGAACGCTGCATTTTGCCCAAAATACAACCTTCACAAACGTGTTTTCTAGGTGCCTCAAGTTTGGGCAAAGAGGACACCATTTCATATTTTTGCAAGCGGAGCAAAGTAGCAAAGTTTAGATGACCAAAGCGTGCATGCCAAAGCTTTGCATGTGACATAGCTTGAGAATCATGTACTACACATGCCGAATCATTTACACATCTTTCATAGTCCATGAGCTTATACAGCCGACGATATAAAAATGCCAAAAGCAATCATCATGTCACCATTTGACAAATCATGAACTCTACATCTCTCATCAAAAAATTGCACAAGCAAGCCAATCTTGGCTAATGCGAAAACTGATAACATATTTTTCTTGATCCCCCGCACAAACAAAGCATTTGACAAAGTGAAAGAACTACCATCAACAATAGTCAACATGATCTTACCAACTCCCATAATAGGATAAGAGGAGTTGTTGGCGCATGTAACAGTATTCCCTGTAGGGGTAGGCTTAAGTGAAGAGAAGAAACTGTGCTCCAAGGTAATATGTTTGGTCACCCCACTATCAAAGTACCAAGCATCTGAGTCTACTGCAGACATGCACTGCTCATGAAAAGATGGGTCAAAACTGCAAACAGTAGTAAATACCCATTCTTCTTCTTGCACAATATTAGTAGACTCTGTTTTTGGTGTAGAGGCCTTTGCAACAACCATTCCAACCTCTTTCTTCTTTGCCTCTTTAGCAGCCAGTTTTAGACCGTTCTTTATGATATGATCATTTTTTTTTACAGTACTTGCAAAACAATTTCTACTTTTCTGATTTCTTTTCATCTTTGTCTTACCTCTTTGATTGTGTAGAATTAGCAAATTTATGCTTAATAGCGAAAGAGCTCCATTTTCCTTTTCCCTTCTCACTAGCCAAGAAAGCTTGATCTCCAACATGCATAATGGACCTCTTTTGCCGGGATTGATCCTCCGGCAACAGAACAAAGACTAACTCCTAAAATCACAAGGCATTTGGATTGCCTTTCATCATCAACCGAAGAGTAGAAGCAAAACTCTGATATGAATCAGGAAGACCATTCAGAACGGTCTACACAATTGAGCTATCTGGTATGACCTCATTAGCAGAAATCAACTGTTCCTTCAAGTCTTTGATCTTTATTAGAAATATCCATAGAATCACTTTTATTCATGTGCTCACTCTCCAACTATTTTCGGAGGTAAGCAACATGAGCCTCATTCCTAGCTTGGTACAATGTGGTAAGTGTATCCCAAGCATCCTTAGTTGTTCTACAAGAGCGAATGTGAGGAATAATGGCATGTTTGACAAACAAAGCTATCAATGCATGTGTCTGGGCATCTCTCCCATCCCAACAAATTTGCCCTAGAGTAGGTGTAGTAGAAACGAGAGCACTAACAGGAAGATGCTGAAGATCGTCATCTTCGACATCTTCTGCATGAGCTTCAATACGAGCAGTTGTAAGAGTTGCATGTGTGATATGATGTTTTTCAGTACCCTTCACAATGTTCCACAATCCTTTTGCAGCCAATACATGTCACATCATATAAGCCCACAACGGGTAGTTGGTACCATCCAACTTATCCTCAACAACCAACATACGAAATACATCACTACTTTCAGCGATGGCTGGGGACTAAAATACCTTGATGCAGAAAATTGATTGTATCTCAAAAAGGTGAACAGAACTACCGGAGGAATCCTGCTAAACCTGTAGGAGACTTTAAGAAGCTTATACTGGTAACCAAAACTGGTATATATCTTTGGAACAAAAAGAAAAAATAGCTTGCACAAGTGCTTCGATAGTGCGCTCGGAGGCGAAAACGAGTTCAGATCGCGATTTCAGCACCATAGCACAAAGCACTTTTGATCTCAGAGACACGCTTAGTATGCTCCCCAAAATTTGTCCGATTTTGAGACTACAAATGGAGAGGTGTCGATGACGCCCTAGATGAAGTGGCGACCTGCTTTGATACCAATTGTTGGAGTTAAACATCTGTGGAAGCACGTGAACAACACAAGGAAGAAGAAGAAGCTTGGAGCTCAAAACACAATATTGAATGTATTACCACTAGAATGTACAAAGATAAGTAGCCCATTAGAGCGACAAGCGTATATACAAGCCGCAGGAAAAACCTCCTAAAGAGGGAAAAAACTGCCCCGTCGGTCCTAGTGTGTTCACACACATCACTGCCTAAATATATCTATCAATTTGCCAGTCTTATGTTGTTTCTTTATCATTTGTTTCATAAAAACTTTTGACTCCCATCTCATTTAAAACTCGGCAACATGGCTACATGCATCCGTATACGTTGTTTCACTCAACTTTGATGTCATACTTCAATGTTGGATCTTCATTAGCAGGAGTGTACCTATTCCTTCTACTGGGTTGAATTATTGTTTAGCGAATGGTGGTAAATCTCCATGTGTTGTAATGAACTTCAACGACTCTTTTGGCATTAGGTACTCTTGGACCATCCTTATGGAAATAGCTTGATGGAAAGGATTGTGTAGCACTTATATTGTTCCACCAGGTCTTGTGGGGCTCTATGGAGGATTTTCGTTTTTTCCATTTCCTTACTCAACATATGATTATGGGCACACATGAAAATTATGGGAACGTAAGATGTAGTGGACTGAAGGGAACTGGAACTTTTACATCAACTCCTTAATGATTGATTTTTTCAATAATGGGAACAAGAGACTATAATCTAAAAACAAAACCAGCATGTGAGTCTTTAGATCATTGGCAAGATGAGTTTAGTCCTACTACTACAAAATTAGTCACTTCCTATGTATGTATCTAGCGAAAGTACAAAGATAAGTATTGAAGAGGATAGAAATTTCGGCTGAATGAAGAAAGAATGTCTATAAAAGTGTAAAGAAGAAAAGAAAAAAAGGAAGACGAAGAAGAAGAATAGGGGGATGGTGCAGATGTTTTTGTGTTCTCTAAAAGTCTACGAAGGAGATTCCCATTACATAATGACAATAAAAGATTAGGTACAAAAGATTAGGTACAACCTAACTGTACTCTGATAACCAAATAGAATCGCAATTCCTCATATGCTTGCTCACTCTCTATGTAGTTTGTGTTTGCTTATATTTCCGCATTTGATAGTTCGTGTTTACTTGTGTAGAATCGCTAGTGTAATTCAATAGAGATAATAAAATAAGGTATTTGATAATTTGGTAGGTTATTAAGGTTAAGGACGAAGAGTGAATGGGAAGTGTGTTCTGAATGATTAATACACTATAGTTCACTTTACTTTGTTCGGTTCCAGATTGTGTTCAATGTATTTGAAAGCTCAATTCGCGAAGTAGCAATATTTCTTATCCCCAACATTCACCCTGTTTCCAAATGTATACAACGAGGAACCCTGTTAGCTAGCATGTAGTGGAACCCTTAGTGTTGTTTTAGATTGTTAGTGATTGCATGTTTCATGAATAAAGTAGCAGCTAGACACTATGAAAGTGTAATTTTTCTCGAGTCTATCACGAATATATGCAAGTGTATAGTGTGAAGGATGTCATTCTGATTCATAGTCAATTGGATTTGTTCACGAATATAGAGAAGACAAACTTGGATTTAATACAGATGTAATGTGTTCAAAAGATTTCAGTTTTTGTTGTATATGAAGTATCGTAGTAGACTCTTGATCTTACTCATTTTAAAACTGAACTATTTGTGATATGTTTCTCATGATCGAGCTATTTTTTATGCATTATAGTTAGGAATTCGAAGTTATTGATCTGCACAATAAAAACTAGAATGGACACACATCATATATTTAAATTTGGTTAAACTATACACTTAATCTACGTATTCCAACATAGAGTGTTCCATGGTCCATTTCAGCAGTGAAGAATGGTTTTGGCAAAATAACCACTACAGTAAGAATTTCCTAGCCTCTTGGACCCCCTTTGAGTAAAGAGTCAAATGTGGTCAATCAACTTTAGAACTCCGGAAATTTTGTTTGCTCCACTCAAGTAGCATAGATAGTCCTTTTGAGTGTTGAGAATTGCCATTAAGTTATTCCGAACCAAACATAAATGCTAACCACAAGGGAATTAAGGTTTGAAGAAGTTCGAAAGAAGTGAAAGGTGGAACTTGATAACAAGGTACTTGGCAAGAACTAGGTGGGACACTAGGATAGGGATAACACAATGGAGGTTGTCTCATGTTCATGAGAGGTTCTAGTGTGAGCTTTTTTCTACATATAGATGAAAAACTTACAATCGTAGAAGAAAGGGAGGAAGAAGTGACTCAAAAACAAGTCCGAGAAAACCTTCTCACTTATGATCATTGATAGTTTGCAATGATTACTTCCAAAGTTGATGAGATTAATCTGAACCAGGTACCCTCAAACCCTAAAGAACCCCCAAATTTCCCCACACTCATATTGTGAAAGTCCAAACAAACGCTAAAGTCCCCAACACTAACCTGTGAAACCTTAGACAAATCCCAAATTTCCTTGCACTCATCTACACTCATCTGCACTCATCCATCAACAATCCATAACTTTCCCTACACTCACCCCACCGAACCCTACAACATTGCTTATCCCACCAAACCCTAATCAGCTATGAGATTCCCCAATCTAGTCCCACCAAACCCTACAACAACGCCTTAGTTCCCTATACTCATTCCACCAAACCCTTGACAAACCCCAAACTTTTCGGAACTTACCCTGTGAAACCCTTCCAAAACTTGAAGTTCCTCATACGCATCTTGCGAAACCACAAAAAACTCCAAAGTCCCCTATACTCACCCATCAAACCCCTTATGGACTCCAAATTTTCTCCAAAAGAAACCCTAGACTTACGTTAAACCATCCGAACATTTTCCCAACTTTCTAAAATATCTCACAAATTCAACTAGAGTGCACCTGACTTTCTTGTAGAACCTTCCAACCCACCTTTGAAAAGTATGATAACGTTCTGAGGAACACATAAGTATAGTGGAATTTTGTGTATAATTATGGTCTCCTTGAGATTATTTCACCAATCATCTACTATCTTCAAAACCCACCCAACCTAGTTCAAGGTGGCATCAAAATGGTGTCCTTGGGAGGACATAACTTTTTTGAGGCAATGAAGGAAACCCTCATTCCAATGAAGTCCTACCTAGATTCATGATATGATAATATGATGCTAAATTTGTAGGCCACTATAACGATTATCACAATGCCCATATCCACAAATGTTGTATTTTCCAGGCCACACTCATAGAGTAAGCGATTATATAGTTAACAGAGCTTTCCACTATCCATTTCAGGGATTATGAAGTACGAGAGGGAGAATTCTCAAGTAGATTCAAATGACCAAGATATAAATCACACATGTATGATATACTACACAATCTTACACAAGCACAACATCAACCTATACAAATTTGCACTGTAGAATTTAGAAGTGCACTGAGGTAGCTCTGTACAAATAGCCGACCTCGAACAAATGTACTTACCAGATGTTTCATTATTGGCCTTTCCTCACCCAACTTCATGAAATCGTCTAGACTTATGGAATACGAGGAATCTCTATAGATTATTTCAGTCAATTTTCCTTAAAATCAGAATATTAGGACTAAATACACCCAAAGGAGAAACTAGCCAACTACAAAAATATTTGAATCTCATAGAAAGGGAACTTGTTAATTTCTAAATTGAGTCTTCAAAACCTCTAAAGAAGGTTCACTGCACTTAACTACTACAAAAATGTAGGACATACCACTAAATCTTCCACATTGAATCAAATCTATAACACAACATGTATTGTTACTGATAATACTATGGCAAATTATACTCACAATGGTATAGTTCAGCAAATTATACTAACAATGGTATAGTTCAGAGTCCGACAGGAGTCCCACTTTTGCAATCTCGAGCCATCTGAGAGCATGGTTAAGCGAGGACCAAAAAGGCTTCATCAAAGGCAGGTCTATTTTGAAAACCATTATAGATATCTGGGAAGGTCTCGACTTCGCAAATGAGTCAAGACAAGATATGGACTTCCTCAAGATTGACTTTAATAAAGCCTACCATAGGTTGGAATGGAACTAACTTCCACAATTGCTTAAAAATCTCGGATGTAGTCAGAAATTCACCAAGATGATCGCGACCGTTCTAGGAAACGTGTCGACTCAAATTAATGTTAATGGCAAACTTTTGAAGGTGATCAAACTTAGAAGATCGATTAGACAAGGGTGCCCATTGGCTTTCTTTCTCTTTGCCATTGCCATGGAAGGGCTTAGCCGACTGGTGGAGCATCAAGTGGAAGCTGGTAATATCAAAGGCCTCGGTTTGCCTCATGATCACGGCTAGATCACCATGAGACTTTTTTCCAATGATATGAACACATTTTCCCACAATGATAGTATTAGCCTCGAGATGTTCTCGAAGTGCCTCGAAACTTTTTATGAAGCCTCTAGATCCAAAATCAACCATTCCAAGACAGCCTTCCGAGGTATTTTCGAGACCCAGCCTAACCCTCTCATGGATCATGGCTCTCAAATCATTTGGTAGGGTCAAATTTCTCGGCTTCTTGGGATTCCCTTGGGGTTTGGTATCTCGATGGAGCAATGGTGGAACTAGGTGCTGGCCAGACTGGAAAGTGAGATAAACTATTGGAGAGGTACGCAAATCAATGTCATTGGTCGTACTATGGTTATCAACACGTTCCTCATAGCATCAATCATTTACTTCCTTTCTTGTTGGACCCAAAGAGCAAGATCTCTCTAAACTGGATAGTATATGCAGAAACTTCCTTTGGACGGGTGACCACAATGGGAGGGGGTGCCTAAAATCAAGTGGTCCATCTGCACAAGCCAAAGAAATAGTGGGGGCCTTGGCATTCTGGACATTGGGTGCATGGCTAACAAACTTGCAACAAAATGGATGATTAAGGCTTGGTGCAAGAAGGACGCCTCGTGGGCCAAGTTAATCTTCAGAAACAAGAATGAGTTGGCTCTCATGGGATTCCCAAACTGGAAGAATCTTGACATCTTGACCCTGTTGTTTTCCCCGATCTCGATCTTCCCGAAAGGCTCAAATCTTGTGTGCTCCCTATGGAAGAGTTGGAATAAAGTCAAAAGCTTCATAAGAATAAGTGAAGATTGGAAGTGGGCAGCTGGTATCAGACAAAACGACTCTATGTGGTTTCCGATTCATGGCATCCAGAGTGTGGAATCTTGGAACATTCGAAACGCCAAGAAGCTATGGAGCAAAGGCTTCAAAAAATGGAAACATATTTGGAAACAAGACACCAACTAGTGGATCACCTTTGAGGATATTGACCCTAGAGTCAACAATTCATACGAAGAATGGAACACTTTGCAAAGCTGATGTCTCGCTTGGGACCGCTATAAAGTATGCCTTCTCATGGGGCACAACAGGCCAAGCTTGCTTGGTCTCAAATGGCACACTCATAATTGCCTATCAAAAATCTGGAACACGAAAGAAACCATTGATTATCAGGTTAACCTCAACAAGAAGTGGTGCTTATCTTGGACGCAGCTTCGGTGGGACATGAAGTTCATGGCTATCTGGCACCCCATCATAGAAATCAAAAAGTTCATCCTCTTATGGAAAGTTTTTCATTGTGGAATCTGGACCAACCTTAAGGCGAGAAAATTTTGTGGGATACCTCCCTGGTGCAAATGTTGCTACCGATCTATCGAATATGTTTCTCACATCTTCTTTACCTGTCCCAACTCATACATGATCTGGCAGATTGTTAGAAAGATAATAAGACTTCAGAGACATATCAGTTAGAAGCAAGCTCTGCGACTCTCTCGAATGCCATCAGAGGGGAGGTCCTATGGAAAATATGGAGGGGAAGATGTGCTGTTAACTTTGGCAGCGCCTGCAAAGAGTGGTTGATTGAGAAATCATTGTTCCTCATTGGCAAAAGGATCGCTAAATGTAAGAAATACCCCCCCTTCAAACATCATCAAGTGCTCCTTTTGATCAACAATAAGCTTAAACCCAAGTGGGCCCCTCATGAGGGTGATGAGAGGATGATTAACCTTCTTTGTAATGCCATCTAAACTCTATAAAAGCTACCCTTGCTTTGTGGGATTCAGGGGGTCCCGTGGGCACTAGTCCCATTCTCTTGTACTTTTCTTTTAAATAATTCAAGTTCGGGAGAGTAGGCTAAGGCCAAATTTCCTTTATTTAAAAAAAAAACTTCAATCGATCCGATACAGATCACAACATCATGCATGTCATGCGGCAAAAATTTTGAAGATGACATTGACGATGCAAGGATCTCCTCAAAAATTGGCAATGCATTGGCTCCTGTACTTTGAATAGTATTTATAACTTGGAAGTACTGTGATGTCCTCCGAAGCTCTCCATTGCTACTATGCCAAAAACAGCAGAGTCAGTACTAGTGGTTTCAAAGCTCACCATTGCTATTATACCCAAATCATGATGGTGAATGGTTTTTTTTTAAGTAAAAGGAAGTTCGAACTTACCCTACTCTCCCGGACTTGTATTAAATAAGGAAAAAGAAAAGCACAAGTGAAGAAGACTAGTGCCCACGGGACCCTCCAAGTCCCACAGAGCTGGGGAAGGACTTATAAAGTTTAGATCGTATTACAAAAAAGGTTAATCACCCTCTCATCACCCTCATGCGGGGCCCACTTGGGCTTAAGCTTTTTGTTGATCCAAAGAAGCACTTGATGATGCCTAAAGGCGGAGGATTTCTTTTAGTTAGCGATTCTTTTACCGAGGAGGAATAGTGATTTCTCAATCGACCACTCTTTGGGAGAGTTACCAAAGTTAAAAGCACATCTTTCATGTCATATCTTAAGTTAAAAGCACATCTTTCATGTCATATCTTCCATAGGACCTCTCCTCTGATGACGTTCTAGAGAGTCTTGGAGAAGCGAAGATAGTCAATGTTGATTCAGAAGCTCCCCCTTTGATTCAGAAGCTCCCCCTTGATTTTAAAGAGTATACATATAAAGTTGACGACTTGCGAAATGTAGTATTTACTGGTTCGTCGCTTCTCAATCCGGGGGGAACCTGGAAGTGCATCTCGACATCTGTCCAACCTTCAAAGCCCCAAGTCTATGAGCTCAATCCTCAGCCTGAAGCACCACTGCAACTGTCCAAAGTCGTGAATCGTGGTACACCATTGCAGTACCTTACGAGTCTTACTCTGCCTAATAACGTACAACTCACAGCCTCCCAATTGTCGAAAAACCCGCACGGAGTCTCGATCTTAGACTGCTCTCTAGTTTCAAACATCAAGAGTCCTTAGCTGCGAGAATTTGCGCGCGCAAAATGAAGATGAAGAATCTGAGAGAAAAAATAGACTAAAGGAACAATGAGAAAAGGTGGGTTTAAACTTGTCATGGGATGGACAAGTTCACCAATCGTTTACTAACAGAAGTATCCAGATTCCGGACTAGAAATAGAGGATTGAAAGGTCCCAAGGCATAGGCTCCGAACACACCGATGCTACTGCTCGCATGCCTGAGAAGTGAAGATCATTGTTCGATAAATGATCATTAGCGAGCACTCTCACTCGCTTTACGATTCAACATTACGCACACGCACACATTACGCACATATATACATATATATATATATATATATATATATATATATATATATATATATATATATATATATATATATATATAAGATTAAAAAGGAAGTTGGTCTTTCGTGGTGGAACTTTCAGTTTTGAGTTGATTTGAGGAAAGTAAAATTTGATAGGAGTTAGATTATGAAGAATATCATTAATAAATGGGCCCTCTTTCCCTCTCCCTATGTGTGGATCTTGTTGTCTCTCATCATTCCTCAATAGTGCTTAGCTTCAAGGCATACATAAATCTCAAATAAGCCCCTTGGTTTCATGCCAATCTGACAACCTTCTCATTCCAATTGGTCTAGCATGAGATTGCCATTACTTGGAACTTGACCTTTGCCACCAAATCCTTTCTGTCCAATTGTTGGCGGATGGCAAATCATGAAGGCACAATGCAACTTGGTCAAGAATCATAAGAACCTTCAAAACATTTATCAAGGTAGCGGGGAAAATCTTTGTAGAAGGCTTAAGCATCTTGAGGAAGAAGTCAACAAAGGCCACTCTCAATACTCGAAAGGGTTCTAGAAAATCTGAAGCATGATGAGATGCAAAGAGGATATTCAAAGAAAGAATCTCTAGATACTTTAAATATTGGTGGATGGGAAAATCAAACAAACCTACTAAAGAGATATGTCAGCTCCTTAACAAGAAGCAGTCCAAGGAAGTAATCCCTTTCATGATGGATATCCATGGTGTTGAGTGTAAGATGGATGAAGAAAATAGCATGTTGATAGTCACTCCCTTCACCTAGCTTTTGGGGGTCTCCAAGCCTTTTTCTCCTTATAGACATGATAGCATGAGAGCCACCTCTACGGATAGAACCAAAAGAATTCTGCAAAATATTCACTCTTATCTGGAAGCTACCACTTTAGATAATGCGATTTTCAAAGCGATTGATTTGCTTCCTAGTGGAAAAATTCCTAGGCGAGATGGCCTTACCAATGAGTTTTTCAAGACCTTCATGTACATGGTGATTATTGTTTTACCTCTCATGTGGAAAGAGGTCATCTCTTTTGGGTTGCTACCTGACTATCTCAACGAAGACAATATCAAGGTTATTCACACAAAAGGAAGAAAAAATGGGATTTGTAGCACCTCTCTCTCTCTCTCTCTCCCTCTCCCTCCCCCTCCCCCCCCGCAAACCCCACCCCCCGGTCCCTCTCTCCCCTGCCCCCACCAGTTCCTCTCTCCCCCGCCCCCGCCAGTCCCTCATCTCTCCCACGGCTATCCCCGTAGAAACTCCCCCTTCTATCCCCGATACCTCCAAAATCCCCGCCCCCTCGCGCTACTCTAGCCTCTCTCACCCACCCCACCCGCGAACCCCGTAGCCCTCCCCCACGCTTCCTTTTCCCCCACCCGCAGCCTCCCGCAACCCAACCCACCCCGTGCCTCCCTCACTCCCCCACCCACAGCTTCTCGCAACCCCCCCCCCCCCCCCCCAACGCTCTCCCTCACCTCCCACACCAGGTTTCGGTGGGCAAAGGGAGACACGAAACATCAAGGTTTTTTGCATATGTGGTCTTCAATGGAGAATTCACACATGTTGCATTCTTGAGAGCACCTGCCAAAAAGGCTTGTGAACCCCCTCCTCTTTTCCCCCACCATTGGCGCGACCCCCACCTACCCCGCAACCCCCTGCAACCCCACCCTCCCCTCCTCTTTTCCCCCACCACCATCACGACCCCGATCACCCCCGCAACCCCCTCCAACCCCACCCTCCACTCCTCTTTTCCCCCACCACCCCCGCGGCCCCCACCATCCCCGTAACCCCCTCCAACCCCACCCTCCCCTCCTCTTTTCCCCCACCACCCCTACGACCCCCACCACCCCTGCAACCGCCTCCAACCTCAGCCTCCCCTCCTCTTTTCCCCCACCACCCCCCCAGCCCCCACGATCACCGCAACCCCCTCCAACCCCACCCTCCCCTCCTCTTTTCCCCCACCACCCCCACGGCCCCCACCATCACCGCAACCCCCTCCAACCCCACCCTCCCCTCCTCTCTTTCCCCTGCACCCTCGTGACCCCCACGACCCCCACAACCCCCTCAAACCCCACCCTCCCCTCCTCTTTTCCCCCACCACCCATGCGGCCCCCGCCATCACCAACCACCTCCAACCCCACCCTCCCCTCCTCTTTTCCCCCACCACCCCTGCAGCCCCTTCCATCACCGCAACCCCTCCAACCACACCCTCCCCTCGTCTCTTTCCCCTCCACCCCTGCGACCCCCACCACCCCCGCAACCCCCTCCAACCCCACCCTCCCCTGCTCTTTTCCCCCACCACCCCCGAAGCCCCCACCATCACCGCAACCCCCTCTAGCCCCAGGCTCCCCTCCTCTTTTCCCCCACCATCCCCGCGGCCCCCACCATCACCGCAACCCCCTCCAATCCCACCTTCCCCTTCTCTCTTTCCCCTCCACTCCCGCGGCCCCCACCCCACCGCAATCCTCTCCACCCACACTTCCCACACCCCACACAACCTCCCACCACCCGACCCACCTCCCACACCACCCACAACTTCCCACCACTCCACCCACACCTCCCACACTGTCCACCATCACTCAATATGTAAGGGTCAAAAGCCACTACAAGGATTATGTGAAGGATGTGCTCCTGAGTGTCATTCGAATATCATGAGCATCTCAGCTTGGGTGCAAAAGTGACAGTAGAAGTGTAAGTGGTAAAAGTGAAAGTGGACAAATGTCTGTTGCCGCCAACCATTCATGACGATTGCCTATTTTTGAGGATCCAATTCAAGACTAGTGGCATATTTAATCTACCCCTCCACTTTTGGGGCAATCAATCGGTGCATAATCAGTGGACGTGAGGAATTGGCAAGGCCCTCTTGGCCTATTGGATGCCTATAAAAGAAATCGACTAGTACTCATTCGGGATACAGATATACAGATACGTGTAGGGCTTATTTCGGGCATCTCTTTTAGTCCTCTCTTTGCACTCTATGGCTACAAGCCTACTGTAGGAAGTCACTCTATGGTGAGGATACATAGCGTGGGATTCCTAGTGGAGGGCTAATAGCACTGTAGTGTAAAGAAGTGGCTTGGTTTTGTCATTTAGTATGAGTCAATCGTATTTCTGTGCTCTACCATTAGAGCAATTCTTCATACAGTTGTACTGAGCATTGCGAGTCTTCATCTAGTTGTTTTCAGTGCAAGTCTTCATCTAGTGGTGTTCATTTTATTGGACGAATCTCTTGGATTGATTTCGTTTTGTTCTGGATTCACATGTTAGCTCGGAGCATCAGCTTTTGTAGCATTCCCGTTGCCTATGTCATAATCATCTGTTCAAACTAAGGAGTGGCCGTTCTGTGCAATTATTGTTATCTGCCTGCTCATAGAAGTGTTAAAGGATATATTTAGTTAAGGAGAACCTCCCTTGAGTAGGCCAAGTACTAGAAGTATACATTGCCTGCTCTCTTAAAAGTAGGTACCCCAATACCTCCTCTAGAGTTTGGCATGCACGGTGGGACCCTTGCATTTTTGTCCGAGGACCTGAGGATAGTAAATAATCCTTTTTTTTTAGTATTTTTTCCCTATTGCATTTGCAAGTAGGTACATGACCCATACGCGAGAAGATTAGGAGCCTCTTCGTGTACAAAGGAGCCTTTCGACTAGTGAACCTAGCTCCCCTCTACCCTCCTTGAATTTATCTATTGATTTGGGTGCGACACCACTGTCAAAGGAGAAGCATAGAAGAACATTAGACTTCTGCTCAGATACATGAGAAGAAACACTAGTGCAAATGGACGATCTCTCTCATTTACTCTCTAGACTCAATATCAAGTTCCTTACCTTCAAGGAACAACCTTATGAGGATGTTGATGATCATGTGAGGAGGTTCATCTCCTTATGCCGTGGACGAGGTCTGCACAATAGAGAGGATGCAATGCTGGTACTCTTCCCATCCACATTGGAAGGCCTTGCTGACAAATGGTACATTCAATATGCACATGGCCATTTTGCTACATGGGAGGCTCTGAAGAGGGCATTCTCACACACATTTCGACCTAGTGACTCCTTCGAAAGAGCTCTAGACCAGCTAGAGAACCTAAGGCTAAGATCAGGTTAATCCTTTCATGATCTTCACACTAGGACAAAAGCACTTGTTGCACGTCTGCCACATGCTCTAGGTGATTTCTTGGTGAAAAAATGGATAGAAAAAGCTCTTCCCAGGTCATCTCAGTAGAAGCTACGTGAGTCTCTTAGATTGGATGCAACCCTCAATGATTTTGTTGCAGCAACATCACACATTGAAGAAGCTAGGCAACATTTTGAAAGGGCAACTAAGGAAAGAACTGGAGGCATTGAGAATGCAACAAAATCACCAAGAAGAGAAGGTCTTGCCACCATTGTGTCGCACTGATGATGAAGTAGCCCAACTTCGTCGCGAGTTAGAAGATTTGCGGACCACTTAGCATATAAGAAGGTAGATTTGGTGTACAATATGTAACAACAATGGGCATTGCAATGCTAATCGTCCTAACAAGGTAAGCTGTCAGTTTTGTGGAAAGGATGGCCACGAAGCTAGAGACTGTTACTACCTCAAAGTACACAACAGCGAGGTAACCCTCAAGCTCTGGATTCGTATTATGCTAGTACTTCAAATGCACCTAATAGAGAGGAGAATCGTTCAACGAAGGCTAGATATAATAGGCCTTTGATGTGTTATCGTTGTGGTTAGTATGGCCATATGCAAAATAGGTGTTTCCTTCCAAAAGATGCACCTCCTTGTCAACATTGTCAAGAGGCTAAGGATCACTATACGAAAGACTGCCCAAGAAGCCGTCCTGCTCCAATCCACATGATTGTAGTCTCTCCGCAAGAAGAAGGTATGACCACTTAGTCTTATGTTGTTTCATTCTTTGCAGTGCCCATGATGACTAGAGCTAGACAAGCAACAACAATCCGTAGAGAGGAACAACAAGGATTCTAGGATAAAGAGGAGGAAAAGAAGGCTGGGTGGAAGGGCCAAGCAGAAAATTGAAGGAGCTTATGAAAGGATGGCTACTTCTCTAAGGGACCAACCAACAAGTCTGCAAGAAGACACTCATGAGGTAAACATTGAACAGATCTTGAAAAATATTCATCACAAGGTTAGTCTGTACGAACTCATAAAGACGGATTCAAAAATAAGGAGTGACCTATTAAAGATTATACACTCTGCTCACTTGATCCACCCACCTAGCATAGATGGTTTCATGGTTGATTTTACCCCTGCACCCCTGTCAGACTACCAAAGCTCAAGGTTATCTGTTTTTATAAAGGATGAAGCTCTCACAGGTGTGATCATAGATGGAGGCTTTGGCATCAATTTGATGCCAGATTTCACAATGAGGAAACTAAATCTGAACCCCACCAAGGTGGCACCATTCACAGTAACACTAGCAGATCAACATCGGGTTGCGCCATTTGGCATTATTGAAAAGGTAAAGATGATAGTACAAGGTTGTCACTTTGTTCTAGATTTTGTTGTTATTGCACTTCCATAGGAGACTTCTTACCCATTACTCCTCGGGCGGCCTTGGATAAGGCAAGCAAAAGCTTTGCAAGATTGGGGGAAAAACAAACTGTGGATTTCACCAAGCACCAATAGCCAACTGCAACTACATTTGGAAGAAGGATTCGACTCAGGGAAAACTATAGGGTATACTATGGACACTTAGGTAATGCCCTCTCTACCCCAAGAAGAAGATACATTACCAAATTGGATGATGGAAAGTGCATAATGTTGCACGGTGGAAATCAACGAAATAGAGGAAGAAATTGCAGATGAAGGAGTTGCAGGGAAAGGCCATTAAATTCACAGGAAGTTGGAGAATGAGAGTTTGCAGCAGAATACAAACTTTGAAGGGGCAACAAATACAGAAGTATCCGAGAAGGAAAGTTATGAGCCTGAGTACAGAGAAGATCCTCCTTTTTTGGATATACCTCAAGGACGGACCAGAAAACATATTGCAGAATATAAGCTAAAGTCCACTCCTGCATACAGTGGAGATGATTTCTCAAACAAGACTAGTCCTGAAACACTAGTTCAGGAAGTAAATCTAGGGGATGAAGAGAACCCTCAAAAAGTCCACTTGGCCTCTTGGCTATGGCATTATCCCCCTTTACTGCAGAAGGTAACTTCTTTAATTTTTGCTCATACAAATGTCTTTGCATGGTCCTACAGAGATCTAAGAAGGATACTAGAGGAGCTTGGATTACACGGGATACCCTTAGTGGAGGGAGCCATGCTTGCAAGAAGTAGGCCGTATGGACTCAATCCAAAATATGCAGAGGCAATAAAGTTGGAAATTTCAAAACTAGAAGAAGCAGGTATAATTATTCCAGCAGAACATTCCAGGTGGCTTTCTTCTATGGTTACTGTACCCAAGAAAAATAGTGGAAAATTAGGAGTCCACGTTGGTTTTCGTGCCTTGAATAAAGTGACTATTCAAGATGGATTTCCTCAGCCCTTCAGAGAGCAAGTACTTGAGGAAGTAGCCGGTCTCACTTGTTACTCCATGGGGCACTTATGTTTATACCTACATGGCTTTTGGTTTGTAAAATGCACCAGCTTCATTTAATAGAACAATGTATCTAATATTGGGCAAATGGTTGACAACCTTTCTACACATTTTCATGGATGACTTTTCACTATTTTTAGGCACAGATAGAAGAGCAGCAGCTCAAGATTGCCATGATCATTTTGAAAATCTAAGAGAAATCTTTGAGCAATGTCTCAAAACAGGTTTGAAATTAAATCCTGCTAACTGTCATTTTTTGGTCACCAAGGGAACTCTTCTTGGTGACATAGTATCTGCTGAAGGCATAACGGTTGACCCTGCAAAGGTTACTGCTATTCTTTCCATGCCTATTCCACGAAGCCCAAAGGAAGTGCAAAGTTTTTTGGGCCATGCAGGATATCATAGAAGATTCAGAAGAATGTATTCAGAAATAGCCAGCCCCTTGTCAAGGCTTACGAGTAAAAAGGTCCCCTTCTCATGGAGTGTTGAAGCTGAGAAAGCATTTTGTGAACTAAAATTGAGGTTATGTACGCCTCCACTTTTAATTGTTCCTAACTGGTCATTAGAGTTTGATGTGCATACAGATGCTAGTGTTCATGTTGTTGGTGCGGTTCTAGCTCAACCATCATCACACAGGGTTGATAAACCTATCTCCTATGCTAGCAGAGTACTCACCAAGGCAGAAAGGAACTATAGTACGATCGAAAGGGAAGGTTTGGCTATTGTATTTGCTCTTCAGAAGTTTCGGCATTACCTTCTTGGTGTACATTTTATAGTCATATCTGACCATCAGCCCTTGAAGTACTTGATAAACAAACCTAGGGTGGTTGGAAGGGTTTGGAGATGGTTACTCCTGTTTCAAGAATTCAATTGTGATATTCATATTAAGCCAGGAAGAGAGCACTACATGGCATATCAAGTATCCAGGACCACAAGGAGCGAGAATCCAACAGGTATTAATGATGAATTGGTGGATAATAATATCTTCCTAGTAGCAACTAAGACTGACTAGTATGATGGAATTCTCAATTTTCTCACTACTAGAAAATTCTGAGAACACTTAACACCTATAGAAAAGAGGAGATTACTCCTCAAGACCAAAGCATACTCACTTATAAATGGGAATTTATATAGGTATTGTCAGGATGATATCTTAAGAAAGTGTGTTTATCCAGAGGAGGTACACCTTTTTCTTGAGGCAGCACACTATGAAGGGTATCTAAAGGCGGAAGAATTGGCTCACAGAATCATCCAGAAAGGACTATGGTGGCCTCATATTTACAAGGATACGATCAAGTTTGCTAAAGAATGCCATATTTGCCAGAGATGTGCTCCTACGCGAACTAGAATGAATTTCCAACCATTAGTCATATCCATAGGATGGCTACCATTTGAAGGATGGCGCCTTGATTTCATAGGACCAATTAGTCCAATTGGTCAACCTGGGGGTAAGAAATATATTATGATGGCCACATGTTATGCAACTAAATGGATTGAGGCTAAAGCTACTGTGGATTGCACAACTTTAACAGTGGCTAAGTTTTTGTATAAACGTATTTTCTCAAGATTTGGTTGCCCGCTAGAAATCACTAGTGATAGGGGCACAAATTTTGTAAATCAATTGCTCCAAGTTATATTTCACAGATACAAGGTTTTCCATAAAAAGTCATGTGCTTATTATCCGAGGGCAAATAGCCAAGTAGAAAGCTTCAATAAGATTTTGATCGGATTGCTCCGCAAATTATCTTTAGATCATCAAAGCTTTTGGCCACAAGCATTGATCGGTTCAATTTGGGCTTTTCAGAACTACAAGGAGGGGAACCACTGGTGAGAGTCCATTTTGCTTAGTATATGGAAAAGAGGCATTAGCTCCATTCGAATTTATTATCAAAAGAGAACTTGGAGCTAGAACCATTGGAATTGAACCTCCCATTATGAGATTGGTGGCATTAGAAGAATACAGAGAAAGAGCAATGCAACAACTTTAGGTAACACAACAAGAGCACAAAAGACTGCAGGACAAGTATCTTAGGACCAATGAAATACAAGAAAGATCCTTGGTTTTGGTGCATCAAATTCCAGTAGTTTCAACCAAATTGGCACCCAAATGGATAGGACCCTACAGAGTGATAAAGGTATTACCATATGGAGCAGTGCATCTCGAGGATTTGCAGGGTAAGAAGATACCCCTACTCAATATCTCTAGGGTGAAGAATTACCTCAATTAAGTCAAGAGGGAAGTGTTGGTGTAAATCACAAGCCTACACAATTGGCTTGGAAGATATCTTGAAGACTCTACATATGTGAAGAAGCATAGGAACCATTGCTAGTGGTTAATTACCACTTTATCTTATTGTAAAAGTCAAATTGACTTAGAATCTTTTGTAAACACCTACCAAAAGAGTCGTGGAAAAAAGTAGCTCTTTGGTTGAAGGAATATCTCCTAGGATATAGGAGCTTGATCATAGGGAGCCAAAAGTTTGAATTTGAATTCAAATTTTTTACTCATTCCTATAAAAATGAACATGGTAAAGTCGTGGGTAGAACTCATTTTTTCCGAGCTTCTCATCAGTGATTCTGAGTGTGTGTGAGGTATATACTCTAGCCCACACCTATCTACACCATAAGGCAATGATCTTCATGCCAATGGATTTGTATACAAGTTTTCATTAATACATACATTCACATTTAATACTCATTTCTGAGTTCTCTGACATGTTACTCAAAAGTTTGTCAACTTGTGAAGTGCATATCTCAGTCAAATCGTATCAAACTCAGTGATTCAAAGCTTGTTGGATTCAGATTGAGGTTATCTACATGCTTCTAAAGTTGGAAGAGATTCTATTTAGCCATTTCAGAGAAATCTGCGTCGAGGTGATCACTGGTCAATTTTTGCTGCAGTCCTAAAAAATCGGGGGTATAGCTTAACTTGCTAAATTGATTTCTCTTAGCATAGTTTATCTTTTTACATCATTCCACTTGGAATAGTTAGCTTACTAAGCTAATTAGATACCCCTAAAAGGAATATTTCCAATTCGTATTGTGCTGGTCATACTGAGCAAAATACCCAGCATGTATCAAGCCATAAATAGAAGGTTTTCTTGAGTTTGTGACTTTCAAAGTTATCTATTTTTGTTCAATCATTGCACACATCATTTCCAAAGTACATAGGGCATTTTATGGTGTCATTGGAAAGCTAAGGAGCTATACTTATCAAGTCTAAAGCAAAAGAGGGCAGATACAGAGCAGGTTTTAGCAGTACCTACTCAATCTCTTGGAGCATCCATCCATCTTTCCCAACAGTGGTATCAGAGCAAACTAAGGTAAAATGGGAGATGGTTTTCCTTCATTCCTTGATAAATTGGACAGGAACAACTATCAAGCATGGTCTCTAAGGATGAAGACCTACCTACAAGGAAGGAGTCTCTATGGATACATCTCACGAGATGAGGAGTTACCCTCATTCAAAACAAGAGGATTACCAACCAAGGAAGAACATGAAAAGCTCAACACATGGTGTGCTAAGGATGCATTGGCAAGGTCTTATTTACTCAACTCCATCTCTGATTTTCTTTTGCCACATATTAGAAATTGTAAGACATCCCAAGAGACTTGGGAAACCTTGTCAGCATATTTTTCCTCCAACACAAGGGCTAGGAAAAATCAGTTGTGGATTGAATTCACAACATTAAGGAAGCAACCTAAGCAAGCTATTTCAGAATTTGTAACCAAGATTAAAGATGTAGCTGACTAGTTAGCAAGCATAGGAGAAGAGATTGAAGAAGAGCAGATTGTAAGGCAAGTGATCAATGGAATCAAGGCTGATGACAAATGGGAGAGCTTCACCACTGCCATGGACCTTTACATGGACATGCAAATACCAGATCTAACAACTCTCATGGGACAATTGTTTACACATGAAGCAAAGCTCAACAAAAATGGAGATACTTCCAAAGGTAAGAACTCTTCTGCCCTATACACTGATAAGAAATCTAAAGATAAAGGCAGGAGCGAGAAGGTGGAAGATGAAGGCTCCACCTCTCAAGCAAACTATGCAGGAAGAGGTAGATCATCAAGAGGAAGGGGCAAAGGAGGTAAGCAAGGAAGGGGGAGATCCTATAACTCCTCACCATGCAACTTTTGTGGTTTATCAAATCATACTACAGATGAGTGTTTCAAGAATTACAAGAATCAGAGAGGAAGAGGATACCAAAGAGGTGGATACTCACAATCAAGAGGTAGATTCAACCATCACCAAGGCTACAACAATAACTATAATAACAACTACAACAATAATTACAATGGCAATTACCAAGGAGGATTCAAATCCAGAAAGGACTACAACAACTACAGAGAGGAGCAGGATGACTCTCTTCTGATCATGAATTGACTTCAAAAGGAGGTACAAATGATGACCACCTATTCTACATTGACTGAGGGTGCTCAAATCATGTGGCTGGCAATGTAGCACTACTCTGTGATCTTGAGGAAGCAAAAGGTAAGTATCAAGTCCAAACAGGTGATGACATAAAGCATTATGTAGTTAAAGTTGGAAATGTTAAGACTTGTGATGGAAATCAGAATTTGTTGAGCAGGGTACTCTATGTACCAACCATTACCAAAAATTTAATGAGTGTTGGACAGATTGTGGAGAAAAATTTGCAGGTTAGATTCAACCAATATGGAGCATTTGTGGAGGATCCAAGACATGGATTCAAGAGGATAGCTAAAGGAGAAAAATCAGGTAGACTATTCACATTTGAGTTAGAAGACACAAAAAATATTGCACTATGTCATACTGAGCAAAATACCTAGTAGGTGTCAAGTCATAAATAGAAGGTTTTCTTGAGTTTGTGACTTTCAAAGTTATCTGTTTTTATTCAATCATTGCACACATCATTTCCAAAGTACATAGGGCATTTTATGGTGTCATTGGAAAGCTAAGGAGGTCTACTTATCAAGTCTGAAGCAAAAGAGGGCAGGTACAAAGCAGGTTTTAACAATACCTACTGAGTCTCTTGGAGCATCCATCCATCTTTCCCAACAAGAAGAACTTCATTCAATGTACATATCATGTTTCATTCAGCGTTCATAGTTTATTTTGGTCCATTCATTAAGCGAATAAAAAGGAAAAGTTGCACCGGGACGGTGCAAAGACTTGATGTGGGGGTCTGTAGCGCCCGTCCCCCTCTGTCTCTCTCTCTCTCTCTCTCCTCGCCATGTCGTCAGTCTCTCTCTCTCTCTCTCTCTCTCTCTCTCTCTCTCCCCTCCCGCAAACCCCACCCCTCGATCCCTCTCTCCCCCACCCCCGCTAGTCCCTCTCTCCCCCGCCCCCACCAATCCCTCATCTCTCCCCCTGCTATCCCCACATGAACTCCCTTGCTATCCCCGCTACATCCACAGCCCCCCTGCCTGCGCGCTTCTGCAGCCTCCCCCACCCACCCCAACCATGAACCCTATAGCCCTCCGCCAGGCTTCCTTTTCCCCCACCTGCAGCCTCCCGCAGCCCATCCCACCTGCGCCTCGCTCACTCCCCCACCCACACCTTCCTGCAAACCCCCCCCCCCCCCCAATGCTCTCCCCTCACCTCCCACACCCGGTTTCAATGGGCAGAGGGAGACAGGAAACATCAAGGGTTTTTGCATATGTGGTCTTCAATGGAGGATTCAAACACGTTGCATTCCTGAGAGCAGCTGCCAAAAAGGCTTGTGAAAAATCAAGAGAAGTGCTCGCAGGTCGATAAATTTTTGTTGGATCTGGCTAAGGAATGGCTTTTCTCACCAGGGAGTAAGGGTAATAGAGATTTCAAAAGTCCAAGGGGTGGATTTTGTCCCGCAAACCCTCCAACCGCACCCTCCCCTCCTCTTTTCCACCACCACCCTCGTGACCCCCACCAGCCCCGCAACCCCCTCCAACCCCAACCTCCCCTCCTCTTTTCCCCCCCCACCCCCGCGACCCCCACCACCCCGGCGACCCCCACCACCCCCGCAACCCCCTCCGACCCCACCCTCCCCTCCTCTTTTCCCCCACAACCCCCATGACCCCCACCACCCCCGCAACCCCCTCCAACCCCACCCTCCCCTCCTCTTTTCCCCCACCACCCCTGTGGCCCCCACCATCCCCGCAACGCCCTCCAACCCCACCCTCCCCTCCTCTTTTCCCCCACCACCCCCGCGACCCCCACCACCCCCGCAACCCCCTCCAACCCCACCCTCCCCTCCTCTTTTCCACCACCACCCCCGTGACCCCCACCACCCCCGCAACCCCCTCCAACCCCATCATCCCCTCCTCTCTTTCCCCTCCACCCCCGTGGCCCTGACCATCACCACAACCCCCTCCAAACCCACCCTCGACTCCTCCTTTTCCCCACCACCCCCGCAACCCCCACCACCCCCGCAACCCCCTCCAACCCCACCCTCCCCTCCGCTTTTCCCCCACCACCCCAATGACCCCCACCACCCCCGCAACCCCCTCCAACCCCACCCTCCCCTTCTCTTTTCCCCCACCACCCCTGCATCCCCCACCATCCCTGCAACCCCCTCCAACCCCACCCTCCCCTCCTCTTTTCCCCCACCACCCATGCGGTCCCCACCACCCCCGCAACCCCCTCCAACCCCACCCTCCCCTCCACTTTTCCCCCACCACCCCTGCAGCCCCCACCACCCCTGCGGCCCCCACCACCCCCGCAACCCCCTCGAACCCCACCCTCCCCTCCTCTTTTCCCCCACCATGCCCGTGGACCCCACCATCACCGCAACCCCCTCCAACCCCACCCTACCCTCCTCTTTTCCCCCACCACCCTCGCGGCCCCCACCATCACCGCAACCCCCTCAAACCCCACCCTCCCCTCCTCTCTTTCCCCTCCACCCCTGCCACCCCCACCACCCCTGCAACCCCCTCCAACCCCACTCTCCCCTCGTCTTTTCCCCCACCACCCCCGCAGCCCCCACCATCACCGCAACCCCCTTCAACCCCACCCTCCCCTCCTCTTTTCCCCCACCACCCCCGCAGCCCCCACCATCACCGCAACCTCTCCAACCCCACCCTCCCAGATAACCACGACAACGGAAATGTATAGAGGGACAACCGTGGATATGGGATTGAGATGTGGCACCATTCATGGTATTTAGAACCTTGAGAGAAAATAAACCACTAACATTTTCAACTATGGGTTCAACTATGGGTTTCACTTTGTTCTGGGTTCAACTATGGGTTTCAACTTGTTCGTATGGGCAGAGAGTAAAACATACATGTTATCAAGGATTATAGCAAAAGTGTCATTGTTTTTCTTTCTGCGTGCTCATTTGAATTTTGAATTTCCCCTTCTCGAAAAAACCTTTCTTTTCTCAGGTTAGCTACAAGTAACTGATGTACTCGGAGATGAGCATTAATTGCAATGAGATACAAAGTGCTCATGTAACTTATGGAGAGGATGTCAATGCATCTCCAGGTCAATGTTGATCTCATCCCGTACTGTCATAAGGAAATGCAAGTATTCATGATTTTTTAATGCTGAACAGAGTAAGAAATGTGAGGCTATTGTCAACAGGGTTACTGAAGTACTAGACAAGCAAAGCATGCAGTGACAATGGTACTTTGGTCATTGATAAAAAAAATTAAGCCATGCGTAATGCAGATGGAGAGTCAAGTAGTAATAGGCTTCTATCTCAATTGTCAGGCTTTTGAAAATTCTAGAAGTTCTGATTTAATAACAAGTTCTAGAAATCGTTAAAGTTTTCAGAGTTTTAGATCAGATCTTCTCTCTCGGGGTGTCCCTCTTTTATCATGGATTTGGCGACCCCCTCTCTTGTGAGAAGCAATCTGGCCCCTCCTCCCGGGGAGACCTATAACCTGGCCTCATTGTTGGAGGGGGGCTCTTGTGCCGCCCAAGGGGCCCTTGAAAGTGCTGAAGCCCCCCTGGTATCCCTCAATAGATCCGCAGTTTTGTCAGCTCAGGAGGAGCTAAAGAAGGTTTGCCTTGTCGGCCAAATGTTCGGCCCTAGGCCCCCGCTCGAAACGGTGCGACAGTGGCTTCGAAACGAGTGGTTCCCCCGCGGGCTAGTTGTTTGTAAGTGTCAGTTCTTACCGGCAAGCCACTTGCTGCTTGTCTTTGAAAATGAAGATATGGCGTTTCGAGCCCTTAGTGTCGGAACTTGGCAACTCGGTCGGGCGACCCTGTGCCTATTCAGGTGGTCCCCTGAGTTTACTCCCGACAAAACGAAATCGCTTCGGTACCCCCTCTGGATTGAGCTCCCTAACCTGCCATACTTCTTGTACAACTTCGTATGGGACATCGTTTCTCCTATCGGCAAGCCGTTGGCATCACGCGAGGACATTGGTGGCCTCATTTATGAAGGAGCAAGACACTCGTTCAACGCCCGGTGGCACCCTCAAATCTGCGTAGAGGCTGACCTCAGTTTGCCACTCCCATCGAAGATCAAACTGGACTTGGGAGAAGGGGAAATATGGGAGCAAGACATCAGCTACAAAAACCTTCCCAACGCGTGCTTTCGCTGTGGCCAACAAGGTCATAGGATCAAAGACTGCCCGTTGAGACGAAAAAGCAAGCCAAATCAAGAAGCCCCCAAAAATGTTGAAGACAGCAATGAAGCATTGAATCACTCGACGAAAGTAGAGGACCTCAAGGGCCCCCGTAATCCAGAAGCTGATGCAGACAGGTTCATCGAAGTCAGAAGAAGAAGGAAAAGAAGCCCTAGGGCAACCTCTGAGCGAAACAACAAGTCTGTTTCCCGCTCCAGCAACTTGTATTGCAATCTGGAAAAGGAAATCAATGAGTTTGACTACCCAGGTGGGAATCAACTCGAGGTGGACACCGAGGTCAAAGGCCTGGAGATCCCTGACAGCAAGGAAACCCTGCAGGAGGGTTACACTACAAGCAAAGAAGACGGCTTTTCTACCAACAACGAAGATAACATGGATAGTGAAAGCTCCATCATCGGATCGACTATTCCGGAAACGGAGCTGAAAACGGTGCCCTGCTCTTCCCAGCAGGAGGCATCCCGCAAAGGAAAACAACCTATGGAGGTACCGTGGAAAAGCCCCCACAAGAACCTATTGCTAACTCGGGATCCGACCCGAGCGAAAAAGAAAGATGAAGCCAAGAGAAGAAAGGACAAAGCTCCCTCCCGCAAAGAGGGATCAATGCAAAAATGATTGTCATCTCGCTAAATGCTAGAGGGCTAACCGACCCCTCAAGAGCGACCGTCATTGGTCAATGGCTTCGCGACATTAGCCTAAACCCAGACTTTATATGTATTCAAGAGATTAAAATTGACGGAGAAGACCTCCAGAAACGGCTCAGACAAGTCTCCTCGACCCATGTGTGGATCCCAACGAAGCACCAACGGGGGTCTGGAGGAACGGTTATCGGTATTAAACAACTCTGGTTCGAAAAACTGGAGAACTCCATTGAAGATGTAAGTCACCGGTGGATTGTTGTTTCTTTTGGTGCTCCTCTTTGTGTTACTATGGTTTCTCTGTACGCCCCTAATGGGGATTTGGAGAGACTGAACACTTGGGCCTCCTTAGACTCGCTTCCCCACAACGTGCTTATATGTGGAGACTTCAACATGGTGGAGGACCCTACGGACAGATGGATGGGCAAGGGCAGGGTCATCGACAGTCGGGAGAAAGAAACGTGGGACATGACCAAACTTCACTTGGATTTGGTCGAATTCAAAGACTTGAATGGCTTTTCTTGGTCGAATCTCCAAGCGGGCGAGGACTTGAGGAAAGCTAGACTTGACAGATGCTACATCTCTCTGAGTTTTACTCATCAGTGGGGCCACCCTACCATCACGCAACGCACTGACCTCACTATCTCTGATCACTACCCGATCGTTATCACCTTTCAACCGTCCAACAAGATCCGCAAAGCCCCGTGGTTCCATGCCAACGCAACCACCTTCTCTCTCCCCTCTGTACATCAAGAAATTGCCGATGTGTGGAAGGTGGCGTTTGCCTCTGGCTTGGCCCCAGCCAAGTGCTGGAGAAGTGCGGTCGACAAGTCTCGTAAGATCATGATCAGAACTAAGAAGATGCTCGAGAGTGTGCGGCGGGCTCGTAGGGAGGCTCTTTACCACAGACTCTGGCGGCTCGAGGAGGAAGTGAACAAAGGAAAACACCAAGCCCAGAAAGGTCTCCGAAAAATCAGAGCGGCGCTGAGATACGAGGAAGAAATACAAAGGAAAAACTTGCAAATTTTCTTCAAGGAGTGGTGGGCTGGCAAAGCCGACAAACCCACCAAAGAGATGTGCCGTATCCTTAAAAGGAAACACAACCGAGATTCGATCCCCCTACTGCTAGATCCACACGGCAATGTATGCAATTCGGAAGAAGATAACCTCGGCATCATCGAAGGGCACTTCTCGAGACTCCTGGGAACCTCGAACCCCCTCTCACACCATAGAAGGGACTGTATGGCCGCAATTTCTAGGGTTTCCCCTCGGAGGATACCACCCAACCTCCATTCCCTGCTTCAAGCCCCGATCTCTGAATCAGAAATCATTGAGGTCATTGATGCCCTCCCTCTCGGTAAAAGCCCTGGACCCGACGGACTCACCAACGAGTTCTTTAAGTCCTTCAAGCTGGTGGTTGCCACCCCTCTTCGGATGGTTTGGCAAGAAGCGCTAAAGTTTGGAGCTCTTCCTTCTTGTCTAAATAATGGAATTATCAAGTTGGTACACAAGAAGGGGGAAAAGAACAGAATCGAGAACTGGCGGCCTATTACGATGCTCCAAACAGGATACAAGATCTTCGCCAAAGTCCTTGCCAACAGAATCTCGTGCCATCTGAGATCTTGGCTTTGTGAGGACCAAAAAGGCTTCATCAAAGGCAGATCTATCCTGGAAACCATTATGGATATTTGGGAAGGTATTCAATTTGCAAATGAGTCCAATCAAGATGTGGTTTTCCTCAAGATCGACTTCGACAAAGCCTACGACAGACTAGAATGGGACT
Source organism: Ceratopteris richardii (assembly GCA_020310875.1). Lineage (NCBI taxonomy): Eukaryota > Viridiplantae > Streptophyta > Polypodiopsida > Polypodiales > Pteridaceae > Ceratopteris > Ceratopteris richardii. The sequence goes on along the minus strand of CM035421.1, from coordinate 132,801,626 downwards.
ATATTCTGCAGTCGCTTCAAGATCTCGGATGTAGTCAGAAATTCACCAAGATGATCGCGACCCTCCTTGGAAACGCAACGACCCAAATTAACGTGAACGGCAAACTTTCGAAGGCGATCCATCTTAGAAGATCTATTAGACAAGGGTGCCCTGTGGCCCCCCTTCTTTTTGCCATCGCCACTGAGGGGCTGAGCAGACTTGTAGCGCATCATGTGGAGGCTGGCAACATCAAAGGCCTCCGGCTGCCTCACGACCACAGTCAAATCATCTTGAGACTATTTGCCGATGATATGAACACGTTCGTTCACAATGATAATACCAGCCTGGAGACTTTCTGGAGGTGTCTTGCTACTTTTTGTGAGGCCTCTGGATCCAAAATCAACCACTCTAAGACCGCCTTTAGGGCCATTGTGGGACATCATCCTGGCCTTCTCATTGATCATGGATGTCAAATCATTCCGCAGGGCCAAATCTTTCGTCTTCTTGGAATCCCATTGGGGTTTGGCGTCTCTATGGAGCAGCGATGGAACTGGGTGTTGGCCAAACTCGAAAACAAGCTTAACTATTGGAAAGGTATGCAAATCAATCTTGCTGGGCGCGTGATGGTTATCAACACGTTCCTCCTCTCCTCTACAATCTATTTCCTTTCTTGCTGGAGACCGAATGAGCAAGGCCTGTCCAAATTGAATAGTATTTGTAGAAACTTTCTTTGGACGGGCGATCACAACAGAAGGGGGGTGCCTAAAATCAAATGGGTCATCTGCACTAGCCCCAGAGATTGCGGGGGGATTGGTATCCTGGACATTGGGTGTATGGCTAACAAACTCGCAGCCAAATGGATGATTAAGGCTTGGTGCAATAGGGAGGCCTCGTGGGCCAAGCTGATCTTCAGAAACAAGAATGAGTTGGCTTTCATGGGGATCCCAAACTGGAAGAATCTCGACATCATGACCCTGCTATTCTCCCCGATCCCTGTCTTCCCGAAAGGCTCTAATCTCGTGTGCTCCCTTTGGAAGGGCTGGAATAAAGTCAAAAGCTTCACAAGAATTAGCGAGGACTGGAAGTGGGCGGCCGGAATCAGACAAAACGACTCTATCTGGTTCCCGATACATGGCATCCGGAGTGTGGAGTCGTGGAACATTCAAAATGCCAAGAGATTATGGAACAAAGGATTCAAAAAATGGAAACACCTCTGGAAACATGACACCAACAGCTGGATCAACTTCGAGGATATTGACCCTCGCATAAACATCTCCTACGAAGAATGGAACACTTTGCAGAGCAGATGCCTCGCTTGGGATCGTCACAAGACTCGCCTTCTCATGGGACACGACACACCGAACGCGCGTGGTCTCAAATGGCAAAATGGAAATAGCCTACTCAAAATCCCGAACATCAAAGAAACGATTGACCTCCAGATCAGCCTCAACAAGAAGTGGTGCCTGTCTTGGACGCGGCTTCGGTGGGACATGAAGTTCATGGGTATCTGGCACCCACTTATAGAGATTAAGAAGTCTGTCCTCTTATGGCAAATTCTTCATCGAGGTATTTGGACCAACCATAAGGCAAGCAAACTTTGTGGGATCCCTCCTTGGTGCAAACGCTGCCACCGTGCAATCGAAGATGTCCCACACATCTTCCTTACTTGCCCCAATTCCTACAGAATCTGGCAGACGGTTGGAATGAAAATCAGACTTCAGAAACAGCTTACTTGGAAACAAGTCCTTTTGGGAGAAGCGATGGGCTGCTCTGCGGCTCTCTGGAATGCAATCAGAGGGGAAGTCCTGTGGAAAATCTGGCGGGAGAGGTGTGCTCTCAACTTCGGCGATCCCCCTAGGGAGTGGTCGATCGAGAAATCACTATTCCTCCTTGGCAAAAGGATTGTCAACAGTAAGAAATCCCCCCCCTTCAGGCACCATCAAGTCCTCCTTTTGATCAACAACAAGCTCAAACCCAAGTGGGCCCCGCATGAGGGCGACGAGAGGGTGATCAACCTTCTTTGTAATGCAATCTAGGATTCATTCAAGCTTCCCCTGCTTTGTGGGATTTGGGGGGTCCCGTGGGCACTAGTCCCCTTCTATTGTACCTTTGTTTCTTAATTTAATTCAAGTCCGGGAGAGTAGGCTATTGCCGAACTTCCTTTATATTAAAAAAAAAGTTTTCAATCATGTAGTATCTACGAGAGAAAGTTCACACATTTTCCTTCGACGACGAGGGCTGCACATTATTTTAGAGACCATTTAATAGTAAGGAATGCACCAAGTTCTTTTTTAAAATGGTAAAGAGAATTCGTTGCCTCATTGGGATCATTCTTTTTATTCAAGGAGTTGGGTTATTGCTCCCACTCGGACCCACACCATATTTCAGAATGCAGAGAAGAAGATCCAAACTATCAGGATAGTTAGAGGGGAGAACCTTTTTGTAACACTCTTGCCCCTTAGCTTTTCGCGGTTGTTGCTGATAGTTAGAAGGGAGAACCAGATGGCTCCGTAGCTTTTCGCGGTTGTTGCTGATAGGCTCAGTTGCTTGGTTACTAATGTAGTGTACTCGGGTCTTATTGAGGGTCTCTCTCTCTCTCTCCCCTCTTTTTACTAGTTTTGGTTGGTGCGGTGGTTTTTGGAATTTCCATGATTTTATTTTTCTGAGACCTCTATATCTAGTATCAACGACCCAAAAATGACATTCGCATCCCTTCCTGGTCCACCCACTCAGTTTTGTTTTGGTCTCAACGATGTCAAGAGCTCCATTGTGGGTATGTTTTTTGTTTTTTGGGCATCTCAATGTCATTTGTTTTCTTAATGGGCTAGGACTAAGTGCTTAGCAAGATTGGCAGCAAATTGGTCGATTAGAAGGGTGTAAAACTTAATGTGGATGGATTGATGACGGTGATCAACACGTTTTTTTATTTCCTCTATCATCTACTTCTTGGGGTCTTGGAGTCCAAGTGACATGGAGATACCAATAAGAGAGGGTGCAGAAAGTCCAATGGGAAAATTGATCTAGCCAAAAAAATGCACATGAACTTGTATTTTAGATGCGGAAGGCTTAGCCAATAAAATGGTGGCCTAATGGATTATTAAAGTTTGGGGTAATCATCAATCATCTTGGGCGAATCTTTTTTTCAGAAAGAACAATATCCTTTCTTTTGGTAGAATCTCTACGTGGAAAGAGTTTAATTATATCAGTCTTTTGTTCTCACCGTTTCTGGTTATGGCATAAGGGTTGGATATTGTACGATACTTGTGAAAAAGTGGAATAAAATGAAGGCCTTTTGTACTAGTAACGTATAGGAATTTAGCACCACGACTCTATGTTGTTCTTCATAGTGAGAATTAACGTCTAGAGCACTAAGCGGTCCAAAAAAAAGGCTTTCATTAGTGGAAGAACCTTTAAAGCCAGTACAAAAGGAATCGGTTTAGATTTAAAAACATTGATGAAAACTTCAAAATGGAGCCTTTTCACTTACGGAATAAACAGGTAAGATGAGTCAAAATCTCGCATCCTCATTGGCAACGATCTCCCCCGTTTGGAGGGCTTGCAGTGGTAGACTGGAAGAAAAAATTCAGGATCCTAAGAGAATGAGAATAAATCTAGAATTCCATCCAGTTTTTAACAAAAGTGGTACATTACGTGCTTAGATTAGATAGGAGCTCAAGTTATAGAACCTCTTGAAGCTTGCTTATCGGAAACCAAATAGTCAGTTTGATGGGGCAAATACTGTAGAGGGGGATATGGAGCAACATCAAAACAAGTACAATCTATTGTGCCCCCCCCCCCCCCCCCCCCCCCCCCCGCCCCTCCCCCCATTGGTGTAAGGAATACATTAGTGGTAGGGAGGAGCTAGTGATCTTTTCTTTGGTTGCCCTAAAACTATCCGGATCTGCTAAGACCTTCGTATACTCCTAATGTTACCTCATCAAGTCAAGCTCCACTTGCGGACGATGTTTCCTGCTCCTCTTCCCCATGGAATGCCGTTAGAAGTGATGTCCTTTACAAGATTTGGAAGGAAGTAGGTGTATTAGATTTGGATAAGTCTCTCAAGGTGTTCACTTTGGAAACCCATAGGCTGAGAATTAAAGGGATGAAAAGTTTTTAAGCTTTCACTGTAATTATCTCTAACTTTCTCTTCGTAATTTAAAGCATCCCTTTTACAGAAGATCAAGTATTTCTCTTCGTAATTTAAAGCATCCTTTTTACAGAAAAAAATAAACCAGTCGCTCGTTTCTAATAAGTAAGAGGGAAATCCTCCGAAATGGGGAAAGAGAATCAAATCACCCTTACAAGGAGGAAATTGATAAATCCCTGAATGACCAGTAGTGTTCTCTCCGCCCATCCACTTCGTAAGAGTAGAGAGTATATTCACATACTCATGGTTGGTAAAATGCAGTGAAACGATGGAATACCAAATGAGCGCTTCAAAAAACTCAGAGACTTAATGGCTCATATTCCAAGGTCCTTATAACAAACTAGCTCATAGAAGAGGCCCTAGGGAGGATCTAGGAAAGCCAAGGCGCTTCTCTAAATACAGCAAATAAAATTATTTCTTCCTCTTTGCGAAGAAGATTTTCTCCAATTATTAGTATATTATCTTCCAAATTTCAAAGAGACCTGTAAGAGGCTGATATTATCTTTCATCTCCAATGTTTCATATGGCAACGCTACAACAAGATGAAATCATTCTGCACTATAAGAAAACACTTCAAGTGGGCCATTTCAATAGACACTCATTTTACTTGAAGAACTCTTGATGAAATTAGAAGCGACAAATGCATAAGTATACATTCTGTATCTCTACTACTTCATATATCAAGCATTTTCATTCGATATTTAATTTCTATCGATTATCAATATTCCTTTGATAGACTTCACACAAGTAATTCTTGACATGTTTCGCTTGAATGTGTTTAGTACTGTTTTTTTTTTTGAGTCGACATGATTTGATCTACACGATGCACATGAATTTAAAGAAAAAGTTTTCTTCCTTTGGAAAATTTCTCTCCTCTCCTCTCTCTCTCTCTCGTTGTACACACACACACACACACACATAGATACATAGATCTAAATTAGAGAAGAAAAAACAAATTTCCTCACATCACGGATGAGCTAACTTGACTAGGGCTAGAAAAGTTGATCTTCTTCATCTCTACACATGTGGCTTATGCGCATGTGTGTAGCCAAAAATGAGATGGTAGAATATCCTTACCCCCATGAGTTTCCTACATTGCTCATTGTTGAACAACAACGTGATGACTTTGTAAGTGACACATAGGGGGCGGAGAGTGCATCGTGGTGCACAAGTGGCCAAGAACATGGGTGCACAAGCACTGCACAAATAGTTGTTCACAATGCTTTTGCATGGAAAGATAATGAAGATTGCAAAAAGGTCTTTTCGATTGGTTTTCAAAGCTCTTTTAGTATTATCAAAGTGTTGGAGTTTGAGGTCTGTGGAAGCAGGTCAGCAACACAAGGAAGAGGAAGAAGCTTACAGCACAACACAAAATACTAAATGTAATACAACTAGAATATATAAAGATAAGTAACCGGTTAGGGCAACATACATATATACAAGTCAAGTGAAAAAACCTCCTAAAGAGGGAAAAAAGTGCACTGGTGGTCCTAGTGTGTTCATACACATCACTACCTGAATATATCAATAAATCCCCGTTGGGAGTGATGCGATGAACAAGGAGCTGGCACTCATGTATAAGGAAGTGCCAAGCTATGTGGAATCAATCCACAAAAGGAAATAAGCCCAAAATGTTGCGGCAAGCTTCAAACTTCTGCCTAGGCACAACCTTCGTGAAAAGGTGTGCAATGTTCTCCTGTGTGGGTATATATGCCAAGCTAATTTCTCTAATTGAGAACCTCTCCATGACATAATGATAATGCATCTCATTGTGCTTAGTACGAGCATGGAACATAGGGTTCTTCGCAATTGCCAATGCGCTCTGACTTTTACTGAAGATGATGGTGGCAAAAGAATGACCAACATCCAAATCAGCCATAAGGCATCTGAGCCACACACACTAAACAATTGTTGTGAAGGCTACCCTATACTTAGCTTCACAACTAGAAATGGCCAGAGTAGGTTGCTCTTGCTCAACCAAGATATACATGAGTTACCAAGCATGAAGCAAAAGCCATTAGTGGACATATGAGTGTCATAGCAACCAGCTTGGTCAGAGTCAGAAAAAGCATGCAAATCTATGGTATTGCTTGGCACCTAGGCAATGCATAAACCTTGTCATATGTGAGATAGCAAAATGAATATCTAGTCGAATAGTGCATAAGTAAATCAAGCATCCAACAACCTATTGGTAGATAACAACATCAAATGCATCTCCAATATCATGTAGACTCAATCATGAACCTATCTCCATAGGATTGGCAATAGGTTTACAGTGGTCAAGGCCAAAATCCTTCAATAATGTGTCAACATATTTGATTTTACACAAATCTATTCTACCATAAACTTGCATAAACTAGATGCCCAAATAATGATGCAAATGCCCCAAATCTGACATCCCAAATGAGGCATGCAAATCAGCCTTAAAATCAGCAATATGCTTCTCATGAGGACTAGTGAGTAGCATGTCATCAACTACACAACAATTATTAGAACCACATCATTTGCATGCTTAACATATAAGGTGCTTTCACTTGGATTGTTCTCAAAACCATGTGCAATCAGATAGGCATGTATCTTTTCATACCAAGCACGTGGTGCATTCTTTAAATCATATAATGCCTTTTTCAACCTAAGCACCTGTTTTCATGCCCTTTCTGCACAAAGCCACATGGTTGAATACAATAAAGCGTAGAAATAAAATCTTAATATGCAAAAGATATAGAGTATTGAGCATAACTAAGTACCTAGAAATAACTGTCTTAACTTTTCTTGTTGAAAGAAACTTGTCCTTGCATTGGATCTTGACTCGTTAAGGAATACCAAAATTGTTCCTCTTCTTAGCTCCAGTAGTTCTCTTGGGTGCTCAAATGAATAATTGAACATATGTGGGAATGGTTTGGAATGTAAGCTTAGGCATAGAGAATCAAAAAATGCATGCAATGATACCTAATTAAATTTAATTATCTGAATAGGTACCTTGAATAATGAAACTCGCATTAAGATCAATCTGTAAATGGAAGAAACCAAACTTAATAAACAACATCACTACATACAAAGAAGCATACAAAAATATCATTCTCGCATCACACTCCTTAACAAAATCACACCACCATATATACTCACAGTAATAGCATGAATTTCGCAAGAGCTCTCTAATGATTATAGTTGAAGATGACTCCATAATCAATCTATACAATATATGTTAAAAATATCTTTGGAATCTCAAAATATATTCTTAAATTATCCGTCTCAATCTTATTTGGACCAATCATATTAATTTTTACGCAGATTTGATTTGTCAAAATGACCTTTGACTTTAGTTACCCTTCATCCATATTAATTTAAATTGGACCACTCACTTCTGGGTTTACTCTGAATTTGAATTGGACCAAACATCTTTCACTTGAACTACTTGATCCATAATAATTGGAATTGAATTTATCACCATCTAATTTGAATACCTTGATCCATGATTTCCTTTTACTTCAGATTTAGCTCTTTGCATTTCTTTGCGGATTCTGTTGATGATCTTCGAGCGAAGAAGTTTTTATCTTTGGATTGCTTTTATCGACATGTAGTCTTCAGTTCTTGATCTTTGATAGGTTTTTGAGCTTCTTCCAGATTCTAGCCTATGATTCATAGAATATGGTTATCCTATTTTTGTGATTGCTCTCACTTTTTCGATATATTCTTGGTCTTCTTTCGATGTCGTCTTTGACTTTTTGGTATCGGGGTGCTTAATCGGTAGCGCAAGGGGCAAAGTACTTTCGTCAAAAAAAGATGAAAAACTCATGTAAGAAACGTATCGAAGTTTCTTTTCCATTGTTGCTAGAGAAGTTAATAAAATTTAACAATCAGAGAGAAATCGTTACAAACAGAGAGAGAAGCACTCTGAGCTTCACGCTACAAGGAGAGAAGCACTCTGAACTTCCCGAGCTGTCTGTTTTGTTACGACTGGAACGTTTTATTATTTTCCTTTGTTTTTCTCTACGTTTCCCAAGACTCTCTATTCTCTCGTGGTTGCAGCCAGGTCATTGCAAATGTAAAGTATTCGATTCGTCATACATCATGCAACTACACGACAGAGGACTGCGTAGAAGACCATACACCTACTTCCTCTCATCTACTTTGTTTCCCCTTGCGATTGCACCTTGTTCCATGTGTAAAGGGTATGATCGGTCATACATCAAACCTCCAAACGATAGACGACTCCGAAGAAAACTTATAGTGATTCTGTCTCGTCTGCTTATTGATCGATTGATGCAGATAACCATGGCAAGGGCACTAGATAGAACGACAACCGCGGATGTGCGGTTGAGATGTCGCACCATTCATGGTATTTAGAACCTTGCGAGAAAACCAGCTAGTAGCATTCTAGATGACAAGATCAAACTGATTTACAAGTCCAACTACGGGTTTTACTCTATTTGTATGGGAAGAGAGTAGAACATACATGTTTCTTTTTAATAAGAGGGAGTTCGGCAATGCTACTCTCCCTGACTCTAATTAAAAAAAGGAAGAATACAAGTGAATAGGACTAGTGCCTAGAGGACCCCCCAAATCCCACAACGCACGGGAAGCATTAACACGTCAAGAAGTCATACCTTCGTGGTAGATCTTACAAAGCTTAGATGAGGTTACAAAGGAGGTTGACAATCCTCGCATCTCCATCATGTGGAGCCCACTTGGTTTTAAGCTTATTGTTGACATAGTATAGCTCTTTGTGATGTCTGAGGGGGGGGGGGGGGGGGGGGGGGGGGTGTTCTTAGAGGTAGCAATTCTTTTGGCGAGAAGGAATAGAGACTTCTTGATCGACCATTCCTTGGGAGTATTGCCAACATGTTAACAGAGGAGAGAGTGGCTATAGCAAAGGTGTCGTTTCTCGTTTTGTGCGCTCATTTGAATTTCGACCTTCCCTTTGTCGCTGAAACCTTTCCTTTCACTGAGGTTACCTACAAGTAACTGTTGTACTCGCAGATGCACATCAATTGCAACGAGATACCAAGTGCTCATGTAAGTTATGTAAGTTATTCGTGATCTTTTTAATGTTGAATAGAGTAAGAGATGTGAGGCTAATGCCGATAGGGTTACTGAAGTACTAGATAAGGAAAACGTGCAGCGACAATGGTACATTGGTCATTGATGAAGGAAGAATTCAGCCATGGTTTATACAAATGGAGAGTCAAGTTGCAATAGGCCTCTATCTCAATGTCAGGCTATTGGAAATTCTGAAAGCTTTCATTTATAACAACTTCTAGGAATCGAGAAATTTTTCAATCATGTAGTATCTGCCAGATAAAGTTCGCCTATTTTCCTTCGACGACGAGGACTCTTCACTGCACATTGTTTCAGAGATCATTTAACGAGAAGGAATGCAGCAATTTCTTTCTTAAAATTCTAAAGAGCATTAATTGTTCTGTGACAAGCCTCTGAAGTTTGGATCATTCCTCTTATTGAAGGGAGTTTGGTTATTGCTGTCACTCGGAGAAGAAGATCCAAACTATCACGCAAGGGTACAAGATGTTGCGCATCCGTTTCAGAGAAAGACCTTTTGTTTAAGAACCATTCTTTTAGCACTTTAGATATCATCCATTATCTTTATAAAAAGGTTCATTAAAATTTGATCACTCTTTTAGTGCTTTAAAATAGCATCCATTATTTTTGTAAAAAAGTTGTTGAGCAGTTTTATAGTTAGTATTCATTCCTTTAGTACTTTAAATATTCTTCATTACTTTTGTATAAGAAAATCATTGACACATATTCATTTCCAAAACTCTATAAAAAGAGTTTAGGAATTCATTTTTGTAGAGAGTTGTTGATACTTCATCATTGTGAATATAGAGACATTTTTGTACAGAGAACTTCTCTTTTTTTATCTAGTTTTGTGGGTTTACTCTACTCTATCATCTTTGCAGTCTATGCTATTCTCTGCTTCCCTTCATACTTCCATTTAATGCTACTTCTTGAACTTCCTTTGTTCTACACAAGATGGCCCCGTTGCTTTTCACGATTGTTGCTGATAGGCTCAGTTGGTTGGTTAATAATCTAGTGTAGTCGGGGCTTATTGAGGGTCTCTCTCTCTCTCCTTTTGTACTAGTTTCGATTGGTGAGGAAACTGTTCGCCGATGACACAAATGGGTTTCTTCGAAATCACACCGGATGTATTTCTTGTTTTTCGGAATTTCCGTGAAAGTTCATTTTGAGCTAGGATCAACCATTCAAAATTGGTATTCAGATCCCTTCTCGGTCCACCCCTCAGTTTTGCTTTGGTCTTAACGATTCCAGAAGCTCCCTTGTGGGAAAAGTTTTCGTTTTTTGAGCACGTCAATGCGATTTGCTGTCGTGATGGGTTAGGGATAGGACCTAAGTGCTTGCGAAGATTGACCACAAACTCTACTAGAAGTGTATGGATATTGTATGATACTTGTGGAAAGTCTGGAATAAAATGAAGGCCTTTTGTACTAGGGAGCTACAGGAATTAGGAACTATGACTCTATTTTGTTCTTGATAGTGAGGATTCACAACGTGGAAGGGGACCACGTCTAGAGCACTAAGAGGCTCTAGAAAAAAGGCTTTCATCAAAATATTTGGACCAATATAGAAGATATCGGTATACATTTAAGAACATTGATCAAAACTTTAGAGTGGAGCCTTTAAACATAGATAATAAATGCAAAGGATGTGTTAAAATCCTGCATCCTGATTGGCAACGATCTCTCTCCTTTACGGGGCTTGCAGACGGTAGAATGAAACGAAATGTAGACTTCCATCAAGTTTTTAACAAAAGTGGTTCAATTTTCAGAACCTCTTAACGCTTGCTTATAAAAAACGATATAGTCATTTTGATGTGGAAAATACTCTAAAGGGGAATATGGACAAACATAAAAATAAGTAAAATCTATGGTCCCCCCCCCCCCCCCCCCCCAAATTAGTGTACGGAATGTGTTAGTGGTAGCGAAGAGCTAGTTATCTTTTCTTTGGTTGTCCTAAAAGCATCCGGATCTGGTAACACCGTTCAATATGGTCCTGATGTCACATCATGAACTCAAGCTCTACTTGGGGAAGTTGTTACGTGCTCCTGTTCCCCATGGAATGCCATTAGAAGTGAGGTGCCTTAGAAGATTCAGAAGGCAATATGTGTATTAAACTTGGATAAGTCTCCCAAAGTATGTTTCATAGACAAATCCCTAGTATGGCTGGCCAGAAATATATATGATCCTAAGATCCCTCAACCGCTTCTAGACACCAGCACTTCACTTTGGAAAACCATAGGCTGAGAATCAAATGGGTATCAACGAAAGGGATGAAAGGCTTTTAAACCTTCATTGTAACTATCTCTAACTTTCTCGTAAGTTTTTTTTCTCTTCATAATTTAAAGTAGGCCTTTTAAAGAAAAACAAAAACAGCAAAAAAAATGTAGTTCTCCAAAGAAAAAACAAAAAGTATAGGTCTCGTCTAATAAGTGAGTAGGAAGTCCTCCAGGTTGCCCAGTTTTTTCTGTTTCTATATATTTTCTTCTTCTCGTAAATTGAAAGAGAGAATCAATAAGGCAAGGCACAAATCGCCCTTACAAGACGTAAATTGATGAATCCTTGCATGGCAAACAGTCATCTCTCTCCGCATTCACTTCGTAGGAGTCGAGGGTGTATTCATATATTCGTCGCGGGTAAAATGCGGTGAAATGATGGAATACCAAATGGACGCTTCAAAAAACTCATAGAGTTTATGGCTCATATTTAAAGCTCCTTATATCAAACTAGTTCATAGAAGAGGCCCTAGCTCGGAGGATCTAGGAAATAGAAGGCCAATATCTTCTCTAAATACAATAAATAAAAGTGGACCTAGATGAGGACCAAGGGAGGACTAATATCTTCTCTAAATATAGTAAATAAAACTATGTCTTCCTCCTTGCCAAGAATACTTTCTCCAATTATGCGTATATATTACCTTCCAAATTCCAAAGGGACCCGTAAGATGTTGATACATCTTGGATACTATAATAAGTTTGTCGGATGAAGTGGAGTATGCAACTCATGATTTTAGTGTTATTAATATTTCTTAAAAGTAGAATTTGACAAAAATTGCGATATCATGGATGTAAGAACTTTTATTGTAGTCTACTTCTGATGTTCGGACTTGGAGAACATTCATCCCCTCTTTCTCGAAATGCATATGCAATTGATTCCATCGATGGTGACCTAATTCATTCTAAATACTTCTTGTGAAATACGTAGTGCGCGTTTGACCTTTACCACCATTATTTCTTTGTTCTAGAGATTTTGTGGTTTTTCTTTTCTTTATTTTGCGCAAGACAAAATAGGCTCTTGTTCTATCAATGAAGACCAAACAGAATTGTTTCCTGATAAGTGAGTTTCCTGTAAAAGAAAAAATAGAGGCGCATGGTCCGCATGGTCCACATGAGCAAATAGTGCCTCAACCTTTGGAAGACCGAGCACGATTTCTAGGCATACGACATGGGCCTCAACTTGCACCTATTATGAGATCCATTAAAGAAAAAGGAAAAAGGAAAAATGTCATGAGCAATCCAATAGTATTAGGACCAGTCCTAGACCAATATTTTATTGAATTATTGAAGGATTTTCCCTATCCCTTGTTAACTTGGTCAAGGGCACAGCCGCATGGGTCAAATATCTTAAGAACCTCTTCTGCCACTTAATCTATCCAATGAAATGGACCAGTTGACTTGGTTATTCGCTCAACAACATTGCGTTTTCGATCGAAAATGCAAACTAAACCATATTCAAGGATAATTATAGCTCACTGCATCGTTCTTAATAAAGCTTCAAATGGTTGAAGTACTCACATTTTATATGCAATATGTAAAAAACGCCCAAAAAATTCTTCATAAATGAAATAAAATAAGCTTTAAAAGTATGTGGTACCCATTTCATAAAGTTGGACGTGGATTTTTCAAATCAAAAGTCATTAAATTTTAAGTGTACAAACCTCATCTTGTTATTATGAACCATATATTCTCCCTTACCTCATGAGAAAATGTAGATCTGATCATAACCACTATGTTTACGGAAGCCAAAATTATGTATCCCCGTTCCTATTAAAACATCAAAGCATTGTATTGAAATGTGCTAGAGGAAAGCGATCTTCTAACATGGAAACACTTAGCTTCCTATAATCAAGACACACACACACAAAAAAAAAAAACACGCATTTCAGCATTATTTCCAGCATAAATATGATTAGGGATAACCAAGAATCCACGAATTCGAGCAACATGTCAAGATCTTCCTTGACTTTCTACACAAGACAAAAAAAGACCAACATCGCTTCTAAAGAAAACTGGCATAACTAAGATTCATCGTTGCTCAGAGATGACTGCATTTTCTCTCGAGTGAATGACATGTTGACAAGACGGAAGATTTAGTGCCATACATACACATCCATAAACCTAAATATTAACCGCCTTACCACTATTCCTTTATATTTCCTCAAAAAGATTTTCTTCTCGTTACATTACTATTGGCTATCCTTCCCTCATACTTTTGTCTATCTTCCCCCATACTTTTGGCTATGATATAACTTAGAATACCTTATTGATGGTATCTCAGATTACTTGTTGAATCTAACACTTTTAAAATATCCACTTCAAAGATTGGGACTATGGTGGGGTTTATTTTTAAGAACTCTTCTTTAATCTTCTAGGAATTCACTCATATTAATAACTTCAGCATCTTGAACCGCTATGGGACTTCTCTTAATTTCTCAACCAGTTATTATCCTATTTTTTTTCTAGCTTTGTTACTTGAGAATTTCTTATGTTGCTCTCAACAACGGCTGTGCTAGAATATTTAAGTATATCGTAAAGTTTTTATAGCGTAAGAACAACAAAATGATTAGTGAATAACCATCCACATTAGTATGCCGAAAGGTTGAGTCAATTCATTGCTCGGCATTAAATAAGGCAAAGGGTGATTCCCTGCATAACGATTCAAGGGGAATGTTCGCTCCTAAGCCTGCATCCACCATAACCCCGAATAGATAGACTATCCCCATACGTAAATCAATAAACAAGATCTTATAGTCCACGTTATTATGGACTTTGGCAATCCATTTGCGCTTCACCAACTTTAGAGCCTTTTTTGTATCTATATTATTCCTTAACATCTTCTTTCCAAATTTAGGCATCAACTTTAGCACGTACTCAACTAATAAACCATATTAATTCAGTATTACACATCGAATAAACCATTTGATTGAGTTTCATTGTTTGTTTTGGAACAAGTAGATAAGAGTTGAACTTTGGAGAAAATGGCTGACTTATTTACGGCTCATCGCATGAATCTTCCATTTCTCAATCACCTCCCATTTTTCACTTGATCTTGAGATCACCATTCCATAGCCCACTTTTAAGGAAATTCCTCCAACACAATGCATGCACCACAATCATACTGATAAGGATGGTCCTACTTCCTAGCTTCTAAACCTCCTTGTTGAGATTAGAATATTTCTGGTCCTATTCTTCTGGAGTATGTTCGAGTTAGATGTCTGTGGAAGCATATGAACAACACAAGGAAGAAGAAGAAGCTTGGAGCTCAACACACAATATTGAATGTATTACCACTAGAATGTACAAAGATAAGTAGCCCGTTAGGGCAATAGGCGTATATACAAGCCGAGGAAAAAAACCTCCTGAAGAGGGGAAAAAGTTCCCGGACGGTCCTAGTGTGTTCACACACATCACTACCTAAATATATCAACAGATCCTCCCTGGGAGTGATGCAGTGAACAAGGAGCTGACACTCATGTAAGGAAGATTCAAGCTATGTGGAAATCACTCCACAAAAGGAAGTAAGCCCAAAGTTTTGCGGAAAGCTTCAAACTTTTCCCTAGGCAAAGCCTTCGTGAAAAGGTCTGCAATGTTCTCCTGCGTGGGCACATATGCCAAGATAATCTCCCCACCAGAGAACCTCTCCCTGACATAATGATAATGCACCTCAATGTGCTGAGTGCGAGCATGAAACAAAGGGTTCCACACAACTTCCAATGCGCTCTGACTGTCAGTGAAGATGGTGGTGGCAGTAGACTGACCAACACTCAAATAAGCCATAAGGTGTCTTAACCACACACACTCAACAGTCGTTGTGAAAGCTGCTCTCTACTCAGCCTCACAACTAGAAGTGACCACAATAGGATGCTTCTTGCTCAACCAAGATATACATGAGCTACCAAGCATGAAGCAAAAGCCACTAGTGGACACATGAGTGTCATAGCAACCAACCCATTCAGATTCAGAAAAAGCATGCAAATCTAGCGATAGTGATCCCTCATTGGGATAAAACAACCCAAGTAGCTGAGTACCACTCAAGTAGCGAAAGATGCGCTTAACCCCCTACCAATGCTTGACTCCTAGGCAATGCATAAACCTACTCATCTGTGAGATAGCAAACTAAATATCTGGCCAAGTAATGCATAAGTAAATCAAGCATACAAAAACTTACATGAAGAGAAGAGCATCAAATGCATCTCCAGCATCATGAAGACTCAGTCGAAAACTTGTCTCCATAGGATTGGCAATAGGTTTACAGTCTTCAAGGCAAAAACGTTGCAATAATGTGTCACTATATTTTGTTTCACATAAAGCCATTCCACCATCAACTTGCATAAACCCAATGCATAAGTAATGATGCGAATGCCCAAAATCAAACATCTAACATAAAGCATGTAAATCAGCCTTGAAATCAGCAATATGCTTCTCATGGGGATCAGTGAGCAGCATGTCATCAACATACACCACAACAATTAGAAGTACATCATTAGCACGCTTGATGTATAAGGTGCTTTCAGTTGGACTGTTCTCAAAACCATGTGGAATGAGATAGGCATGTATCTTTTCATACGAAGCACGTGGAACTTGCTTTAAGCCATATAATGCCTTCTTTAACCTGCACACCTGGTTTTCATGCCCTTTGTACACAAAGCCACGGGGTTGAAAAACATACACTTATCCATGCAAGTCACCATTCAAAAATGTTATTTTATTGTCCAACTGATGTACATTCCCACCATGATGAGCTGCAGGTGCACAGATGCTACAAACGGTAGTCATTTTGCAAGTAGGAGCAAAGATTTCATCAACATTAATGCCTCTTTCCTGCACATAACCCTTTGCAACAAGCCTAGCCTTATACGTGTCAACTGTACCATCAGGTTTACGCTTTCGCTTGTATACCCACTTAGTGCCAATGGCCTTCTTGTTAAGGATGCAAGTCACGTAAAAGACCAAGTACCATTCTTCATTATAGCATCATATTAAAATTGCATATCAACCATCCAATTTTCTGAATTTTGTGCTTCATCAAACAAAACAGGTTCGGTCTCATTACAAAGTCTAGATGCACCCATAACATAGCAATCTGATGCAAAAGAGGCACTATGAGAGGCTAATCGAGTACGATATGATAGAGGTGCATCTAATTTGCTATCATGCAAAGACTGCACTAGCCATTTTGGCGTAGTTTTTTCCCCATTAATATGAGCTCTCTCATCAACAAGTGCATGATGTAAATCTGCATGAGAAATAAGATGATCTGCATCATTGCATGAAACCTACAAAGGCTAGGAGGTTGCCTCATTTTGTCCACCACTAGATTGTCAAGTTGCAAAAAGAGGCAACACTAGTCTTTGGAGCTAAGAGATGTCTCCTTAGTACATGAAAGCAATGGCTGAATAGCATCGTCCATAGAAACAACATCACAGCTAACAAGAATGTGTTTAGTCTATCGATGATACACATGATAGCCTTTAATTTTAGAACTGTACCCAACAAAAATACATTTTACTGCTTCATCATCCAATTTTCCGCGATGTTGTTCAAGCACTAATGCATTTGCCAACCAACCAAAAACATGCACATGAGCAACAGATGGCTTGCGATCATGCCAAGCCTCATATGGAGTGATAGACTACAATGCTTTTGTGGGACACCTATTAAGTACATATGCTGCACACATGACAACCTCAAGCTAGAAATTATGTGGTAAAACTTGACTCTTGACCATACACCTCCCCATCTCCATGAGTGACCTGTTCTTTCATTCAACAACTCCATTCTGTTGAGGTGTATACAACATTGTACACTAGTGGTTTATCCCACGTTGAGCCAAAAATGCATTAAAATCAAAAGACATATATTCCCCCCCCTCAATCCGAACGGAGGATGCCCATTCTACATGCTGAGAGATTTTTAGGCAAAAAAAAAAGCTACTGAAGCACATGAAAACTTCCAACTTTGTCTTCAATGGATATACCCATGCATGCCTGGAAAAATCATCGATGAAAGTCACAAAGTAAAGATAATTTCCAAAAGAAGGTGCCTGCATAGAACCAAAGACATCACTATGTACAAGCTACAATTTTTGAGTAGCGCGAACTGAACCATCTTTTGGAAAGGAGGAACGTTGCATTTTTCCCAAAATACAGCCTTCAGAAACGTGTTTTCCAAGTGACTCAAGTTTGGGCAAATAGGACACCATTTCACATTTTTGCAAGCGGAGCAAACTAGCAAAATTCAGATGACCAAAACATGCATGCTAAAGCTTTGCATCTTACATAGCCTGAGAATCATGTACTACACATGCCGAATCATTTACACATCTTTCATAGTCTATGAGCTTATACATCCCATGACATAAAATGCCAGAAGCAATCATCATGTAATTATTTGACAAATCATGAGCTCTACATCTCGCATCAAAAAATTTCACAACCAAGACAATCTTGGCTAATGCAAAAACTGATAACATATTTTTCTTGATCCCTCGCACAAACAAAGCATCTAACAAAATGAAAGAACTACCATCGACAGTAGTGAAAATCATTTTACCAACTCCCATAATAGGATAAGAGGAGTTGTTGGTGCATGTAACAGTATTCCCTGTAGGGGTAGGCTTAAGTGAAGAGACAAACTGTGCTCCAAGGTAATGTGTTTGGTCAGCCCACTATCAAAGTACCAAGCATCAGAGTCTATTGCAGACATGCACTACCCATGAGAAGATGGGTCAAAACTGCAAATAGTAGTAAACACCCATTCTTCTTCCTACACGAGATCAGTAGACTCTGTTTTTGGTGTAGAGGCCTCTACAACGACCATTCAAACCTGTTTTTTCTTTGATTTCAGATCACGATTTCGGCACCGCAGCACGAAGCAGTTTTGATCTCGGAGACACGTTGAGTATGCTCACCAAAATTTGTGCAATTCCAAGACTACAAATAGATAGGTGTCGATGACACCCTAGATGAAGCGGCGACTTGCTTTGATACCAATTGTTGGAGTTAGACATCTGCGGAAGCACGCGAATAGCACAAGGAAGAAGAAGAAGCTTGGAGCTCAACACACAATACTGAATGTATTACTACTAGAATGTACCAAGATAACTAGCCTGTTAGGGCAATAGGCATATATACGAGCTGCAGGAAGAAACCTTCTAGAGAGGGAAAAACAGCCCCGGCGGTCCTAGTGTGTTCACACACATCACTACCTAAATATATCAACAGAGTAGTCCACACAATAAAACTTCTTTAGCCTTCGTAGAACCCTTTGTTTTGGGGTCCATTCTTCGTATACTATACTTCCTATTAGATTGCAAAGGGATGGATTCACAATGAGAATCTCTGTCACCATTCTATTTGTACACCATTACGAAGATGTTGCTTGTTGCCAATAGTCTATAGTGAGTGCAAAGCATGTTAGAACAATTTTGATTAAGGAATACCTATTTTTTATCAAGACTTTTGTGAAATCTCTTAGTTGGTGCCTCACTCTAATATCTAGATCTGAAACTTGAGTTTGCAACCACATTTCTGTGAGCTTCCAACATAGAAACGATATGTAGAAATTGTACTTACGTGAATTCAAAATTTTAAGAAAAAGTTCCATACGCATGTCCCAACCATTACAAAGTGTGGAATGTGGTACCTTCCCTCTAATCAAAGTCATTCGAAAGTTTCCAATATCAATTTGTTAATCTTTTGTTGTTTCTTTATCATTTATTTCATAAAAACGTTTGACTCCCATCTCACTTAAAACTCGGCAACATGGCTACATGCATCCTGATACGTTGTTTCACTCAACTTTGATGTCATACTCCAATGTTGGATCTTCTTTAGCACGAGTGCACCTATTCCTTCTAGTGGGTTGAATTATTGTTTAGCGAATGGTGGTAAATCTCCATGTGTTGTAATGATATTCAACCACTCTTTTGGCCTTAGGTACTCTTGGACCATCTTTATGGGAATAGCTTGATGGAAAGGATTGTGTAGCACTTATGTTGTTCCACCAGGTCTTGTGGGGCTCTATGGAGGATTTTCGTTTCTTCCATTTCTTTACTCAACATATGATTATGGGCAAACATGAAAATCATGGGAAGGTAAGCTGTAGTGGACTGAAGGGAACTGGAAAATTTACATCAACTCCTTAATGATTGAGTTTTTCAATAATGGGAACAAGAGAATATAATCTAAAAACAAAACCAGTATGTGAGTCTTTAGATCATTGGAAAAATGAGTTTAGTTGTACTACTACAAAATTAGTCACTTCCTATGTATGTATCTAGCGAAAGTACAAAGATAAGTATTGAAGAGGATAGAATTTTCGGCTGAATGAAGAAAAAATGTCTATAAAAGTGTAGAGACAAAAAGAAAAAAAGGAAGACGAAGAAGAAGAATAGGGGGATGGTGCAGATGTTTTTGTGTTCTCTAAAAGTCTACGAAGGAGATTCCCATTACATAATGAGAATAAAATATTAGGAACAACCTAACTGTACTCTGATAACCAAATAGAATGGCAATTGCTCATATGCTTGCTCACTCTCTGTGTAGTTTGTGTTTGCTTATATTTCCGCATTTGATAGTTCGTGTTTACTTGTGTAGAATCGCTAGTGTAATTCAATAGAGATAATAGAATAAGTTACTTGAAAATTTGGTAGGTTATTAAGGTTAAGGACGAGGAGTGACTGGGAAGTGTGTTCTGAATGATTAATACACTATAGTTCACTTTACGTTGTTCGGTTCCAGATTGTGATCAATGTATTTGAAAGCTCAATTCGCGAAGTAGCAATATTTCTTATCCCCAACATTGACCCTGTTTCCAAATGTATGCAACGAGGAGTCCTGTTAGCTAGCATGTAGTGGAACCCTTAATGTTGTTTTAGATTGTTAGTGATTGCATGTTTAATGAAATTACAGTAGCAGCTAGACACTATTAAAGTGTAATTTTCGTCTATCACGAATATATGCGAGTGTGTAGCGTGAAGGATGTCATTCTGATTCATAGTCAATTGTATTTGTTCACGAATATAGAGAAGACAAACTTAGATTTAATACAGATGTAATGTGTTGAAAGGATTTCAGTTTTTGTTGTATATGAAGTATCGTAGTAGACTCTTGATCTTACTCATTCGAAAACTGAAATAATTGTGATATTTTTCTCATGATCGAGCTATTTTTTATGCATTATAGTTAGGAATTCGAAGTTATTGATCTGCACAATAAAAACTAGAATGAGCACACATCATATATTTAAATTTGGTTTAACTATACACTTAATCTACGTATTCCAACATAGAGTGTTCCATTGTCCATTTCAGCGGTGAAGAATGGTTTTGGCAAAATAACCACTACAGTAAGAAGTGCCTAGCCTCTTGGACTCCCTTTGAGTAAAGAGTCAAATGTGGTCAATCAACTTTGGAGCTCCGGAAATTTTGTTTGCTCCACTCAAGTAGCATAGATTGTCCTTTTGAGTGTTGAGAATTTCCATTAAGTTATTCCTAACAAAACATAAATGCTAACCACAAGGGGATTAAGGTTTGAAGAAGTTAGAAAGAAGTGAAAGGTGGAACTTGATATCAAGGTACTTGGCAAGAACTAGGTGGGACACTAGGATAGGGATAACACAATGGAGGTTGTCTCATGTTCATGAGAGGTTCTAGTGTGAGCTTTTTTCTACATATAGATGAAAAACTTACAATCGTAGAAGAAAGGGAGGAAGAAGTGACTCAAAAACAAGTCCTAGAAAATCTTCTCGCTTATGATCATTGATAGTTTGCAATGATTATTTCCAAAGTTGATGAGATTAATCTGAACCAGGTACCCTCAAACCCTAAAGAACCCCCAAATCTCCCCACACTCATCCTATGAAAGTCCAAACAAACCCTAAAGTCCCCAACACTCAACCTGTGAAACATTAGACAAACCCCAAATTTCCTTGCACTCATCTACACTCATCTGCACTCATGCATCAACAATCCATAAAATTCCCTACACTCACCCCACCAAACCCTACAACATTGCTTATCCCACCAAACCCTAATCAGCTATGAGATTCCCCAAACTGATCCCACCAAACCCTACAACAACGCCTTATTTCCCTATACTCATTCCACCAAACCCTTGAAAAACCCCAAACTTTTCGGAGCTCACCTTGTGAAACCCTTGGAAAACTTGAACCTGGACTTAAGTTAAACCATCCCAAAATTTTCCCAACTTTTCTAAAATATCTCACAAATTAAACTAGAGTGCACCTGACTTTCTTGTAGAACCTTCCAACCCACCCTTGAAAAGTAGGATAACGTTTTGAGGAACCACATAAGAATAGTGGAATTTTGTGTATAATTATGGTCTCCTTGAGATTATTTCATCAATCATCTACTATCTTCAAAACCCACCCAACCTAGTTGTAGGTGGCATCAAAATGGTGTCCTTGGGAGGACATTACGTTTTCGAGGCAATGAAGGAAACCCTCATTTCAATGAAGTCCTACCTAGATTCATGATATGATAATATGATGCTAAATTTGTACGCCACTATAACGATTATCACAATGCCCATATCCACAAATGTTGTATTTTCAAGGCCACACTCATAGAGTAAGCGATTATATAGTTAATAGAGCTTTTCACTATCCATTTCAGGGATTATGAAGTACGAGAGGGAGAACTCTCAAGTAGATTCAAATAACCAAGATATAAATCACACATGTATGATATACTACACAATCTTACACAAGAACAACATCAACCTATACAAATTTGCACTATTCAATTTAGAAGTGCAGTGAGGTAGATCTGTACATTCTTAAGATATAGTTCCAAAATTTTATAACTAAATAAATTAATCCCAAACATTCACAGTGAGTAACATAATAGTTACTTTTTGCTATACATAAAATCTACAAATTTCATAATAATTAGGGCCTTAGCATCTTATATCCACAAACTGTATTAGTACACTGCCTATTTCTAATTCGGAAAGCATCAACAATGACATGGAAAGGTTGAGCCCAATTCAAAGCTTGCAAAATTGGCGTGGGGGATTCATGCTTGACTAAGGAATCTCCCTAGTCGTTGAAAATTGATTTTATATTTCCCAATAAGATCAGATTTACATAGAAAGACAGGCATCGACGTATTAAGAAAGATGCAATATGAGTCAAAACTTGCAATCTCAATGCAATGAATATTTATACTTCTTTAGGATTATTTGGCGCTAGGTCTTCCCGAAGAGCTCTAACTTTGTCTAGATCTACAACAATAAATGTTTTAGAAACCATATGACCTTGGCTTTTTATACAATTGACTACAATAGGATACTTAGAAGGATTTAAGTAGAGCCTAGCTTAATGCAATGTTGAAAAGAAAGTCGTAAGTTTATTGGTCACATGTGGAGAGTAAAAATTTGGCCTTTTCTCTTGAGGTGGTTGTTTGTTGCAGTAAGGGGTGTGTGGTTAACTGGTTTGTTGACATACATATTGTGGACTAGCATAACGTTATTGAACTAGTGGATATGGTTGTTACAATGGCGATTGAGTATATTGTCGGGGATGATGCAAATGATCAGGGTTAGGTAGATAAGGAAACTATTGAAGGGTATTATGAGAATATGGACGTGTGTAAGGTTGGTGGGGTTATGACATAGGGGCACTAGTTGGATAACAAGGGAAAGCGTAATGAGCAATTATTGGATGCATTATGGAAGTCCGACTCTAGACTATACCATTACGACGATAATTAGCCATACTTTTGTGAGTAACATTGCATATTTCACAATATATTTGATTCAATGTGGAAGATTTAGCAGTTTTCCCATCTCTAAGTGAGTGCACTCAACCTTCTTAAGAGGTTCTAAAGACTCAATCTAGAGACTAAGAGGTTTCCTTTCTATGAGATCCAATTTTTTTTAAGTTGATTAGTTTACCCTTTGGGTGTAGTTAGTCTTAATTTGCGTTACAATGTTCCAATTTCAAGAGAATTAGAGAGATTTGTCCCATGCAATAAGTTTAGATGATGTCGTGAAGTCATGGTAAAAGGCCAATAATGAAACCTCCGCTAACTACATTTGTTAGTGCAACATCACATGGAAATGATAACTACGTTTGTTGGTGCAACATCACATGGAGCGGATCAATGGGCTGGTGCAGCATCAAATGGAGATGGGCCACATTAGAGGTCTCTCTCTACCTCTCAACCAAGGCCAGATGATCATGAGGCTATTTGTAGATGACATGATTACATCTGTGCATAATGATTTGACTAGCATTGAGACCTTTTGTGGGTGCCTTGACACATTCTTTGAAGCATCTCTTTCAAAAATAAACCATTCAAAAATTGCTCTCAGAGCCATCATGAGACAACCACGCCAACTTATGGTTCACCATGGGTGCCAAATTATCCCGACAGCTTTGGAGTTTGGCCTACTCGATATTCCGATGGTCTTTGGTGGCTCAATAGACCAACGATGGTGTTGGGTCCTTTCCAAACTAGACAACAAGGTAGCCTATTGGAAGGGCATGCAAATCAAACTCGGAGGGCGTGCCATGGTAATTAACTCCTTGCTCATCTCATCGATCGTCTACTTTCTCTCTTGTTGGAGACTGATGGATCAAGACCTTAGAAAATTGGAACAAGTATGCAGAAACTTTCTCTAGACGGGGGACCACAAGAGAAGTGGGGTTCCCAAAATTGGACGGTCTATCTACATTAGTCAAAAAACTTGTGGGGGTCTACATATTATGGATATTAAAGGCATGGCTGGCAAGCTAGCAGCAAAATGGATCATCAAGGCTTGGTGCAACTATGAGACTTCTTAGGCCAAGCTCATTTTCAAGAACAAGAACATTCGTATGTTGGTTTGCCTTTCTAGTTGACAAGACTTGGACCACCTTACTGTTCTTTTCTCCCCAATTCTCATTTCCCCTAAAGGCTCGAATCTTATGCGCTCCCTATGGAAGAGTTGAAACAAATTCAAATAATTTATCAGAATCATAAAAGTTAAGAAATGGGTAGCCGATATTAGACAAAACTACTCAATCTGG
This sequence comes from Ceratopteris richardii, assembly GCA_020310875.1. Taxonomy (NCBI): domain Eukaryota; kingdom Viridiplantae; phylum Streptophyta; class Polypodiopsida; order Polypodiales; family Pteridaceae; genus Ceratopteris; species Ceratopteris richardii. The sequence goes on along the minus strand of CM035421.1, from coordinate 132,777,153 downwards.
TTCTCGATCATGGGCATAGGGGTGTGGCTTCTAGGGACCTCCAAACATCTAAACGACACTCAAGCAAGTTTTCCACACTTTGGAAACACCTCTGGAAACACGGAACTGGCTGGTGGATCAGCTTTGAGAACATAGACCCTAAACTAAGAGTGAAATATGAAAAATGGACTCTCCTTTAGAGCAGATGCATTGCTTCGGAATTATCTAAAATGAGACTTCTCATTTTACACGATCTACCATGCCTTGAACATCTTATTTGGAACAATGGCAATGGCTTATCCAAAATTCTTATAATCAAGGTGAACACGGACTATCATATCATGCTTAATAAGAAGTGGTGCGTGACTTGGACAAGGCTCCATTGGGATTTGAAGTTCGTCTCGCTCTATCATCCACTCATGGAGATAAAACATTTGGTGCTCGTGTGGCTAATTCTCCACCATGGCATCTCGACCAACCTAAAGGCTTACAAAAATTTTGGGCCTCTATTGTGGTGTAAGTGATGCCATTGCAGCTTTGAGGATTTGGGTCACGTCTTCTTCACATGCCCCAAGTCTCTTCGATTCTGGTGGACCCTCAAGAGTATAGAATGTAGGAACAAATCACTTGGAAGTAAGATCTTTTGGGCATTGTGCTCCATGTCTCAATAGTACTATGGAATGCAATAAGAGGGAAAACCCGATGGAAGATTTGGAGGGAGAAGTGTGCCTACACTTTTGGACACCCTTCTAAAGAGTGGTCGATTGAAAAGCCAGTGTTCCTCCTTGGAAAAAGAATATCCAATTGCAATATTCTCCATCCTTTAGGCATCATAAAGTGTTTTTCATCGAGAACAACAAGCTTAAACCTAGGTGGGTCCCACATGAGGGGGATGAGAGGGTTATTTACCTCCTTTGCAATGGGTTCTAGATCTACATGTTTTGCCCTTGCTTTGTGGGTTAAAAGGGTCCCAAGGGCACTAGTCATATTCACTTGTAAACTTTTCAGGTTAATTAAAGTCCAGGAGAGTAGGCCAAGGCCGAACTTTTTTTTCTTCAAAAGAACTACATTTGATGGAGTTCGGCTATTTTTATGGAACTACCTCTATGCGCTTCTGAATTTTGTAGCATAAGTCTTTGCATGTTTATCTTGTCGATGTGTAAGATTATTTAGATCTAAATCTACTTGAGAATTCTCCCTCTCGCACTTCATAATCCCTTTTTTTTAATAGAGGAAGTTCGGCCTTAGCCTACTCTCCCGGACTTGAATTAATTAAAAGAAAAGTACAAGAGAAGGGGACTAGTGCCCATGGGATCCCCCGAATCCAACAGAGGGGGGGTAGCTTTTGCATAGTTTAGAAGGCAATAACCAGAAGGAAAATCACCCTCATGCGGGGCCCACTTGGGTTTAAGCTTGTTGTTGAACCAAGGGAGCACAAGATGAAGCCAGAAGGGGGGAGGGGGGGGGGGGTTTGTTAGATTTAGCGATCCTTTTGCCAAGTAGGAACAATGATCTTGCAATCCACCAAAGTTACAAACACATCTCCTACCTCGACATCCAAAGGACCTTCCCTCTGATGGCGTTTCAGAGAATGACGTAGCAACCAATCCCTTCATAATCCTTGAAATGGGTAGTGATAAACTCTATTGACCATTTAATTTCTTCATATTTGAGTGTCGCTTGGAAAACACAACATTTGTGCATAGTATATATATTCCATCTAAAATGTTATAGTGATTTTCAAACATGTGGATACGGGCATTGTGATAATCGTTATAGTGGCATGCAAATTTAGCATCATCTTATCCTATGATGCATCTACGTAGGACTTATTTGGAATGAAGGTTTTCTTCATTGCCTCCAATAAAATTGTGTCCTCATGAGGATACCATTTTGATGTCATCAAAAACTAAGTTCGGTGGGTTTGAAAATAGTCGATGATTAATGCAATATTCTCAAGGAGAGGGTATTTATACAGAGACTTCCAACTATACTAATGTGGTTCCTCAAAATGTAGGCCTCATTTTAAAGGGTGGGTTGGGAGGGACTACAAGAAAGTCACTTGCACTCTGCTCTGATTTGCTAGACATTTTAAAAAGTCAGGGGAAATTTTGGGAAGGGTTGCTTAAGGGGTTTTTTTGGAAAAATGTAGAGTCCATAAGGGGTTATATGGGTGAGTGGTTTTTTGGGTTTCGGCAGGATGAGTGTGAGGAACTTCAAGGTTCGCAAGGGTTAGACGGGATGAGTTCGGAGAACTTTGGGGTTGGTCTAGGGTTTGGTGGAATGAGTCTAGGAAACTAAGGGAGTGTTCTAGGGTTTGGTTCGATGAGGTTTCAAAACTTTGGAGTTGGTCTAGGTTTTGGTGGGATAAGCAATAATGTAGGGTTTGGTCAAGTGAGTGGTAGGAATGTTTTGGATTGTTATGGGTTTGATGGGATGAGAGCGGATGAGTGCAACGAAATTTGCGGTTTGTGTAAGGTTTCATAGGTGGCATGTTGGGGACTTTAGGGTTTGGTTGGAATTGGATAAGATGCGTTAGGGGAAGTTTGGGGGTTTTTCAGGGTTTGAGGGTACTGGTTCATATTATTTTGAGCAACTTTGCAAATAGTTGTTGCGGTTTATCAATGATCATATGTGAGAAGCTTTTCTCGGAGTTCTTTCTCAATCACATCTTCCTGCCTTTCTTCTAGGGTTGCAAGTTGTTTCTCTATATGTAGGAAATAGGTGACCCTAGAACATATCATGGACATGCTACAACCTCCATTGTGTTATCTCTATCCTAGTTTTGATGACGTGGCACGCTAAATGTATGTATATAAAACAAAAAACAAATCAAATGAAGTCCACCGCTAGTTTTGATGACGTGGCACGCTAAATGTATGTATATAAAACAAAAAACAAATCAAATGAAGTCCACCGCTATGAGCGGCTGATGCGCGAAATCTCCTCTCTGTCTCTCTTCTCTCTCTGGTCGTCGTCGTCGTCTATACACACACAGTAGTGTCACAATTGCCCGATTTAACAGCTGGTATCAGAGCCATTGTTACGCCTTTGGTGTTGATTCTACGCAGATATGAAGAAGCACGAGATGAAATTCTATAGCGCTGCGCCCTGATTTCTCTTCAGAATGTCCTTCAGTAGAGAAGTGTTCCATCATTGTGCCTGTTGGTTTACTGAGTGCGCGCGTGTGTGTTGCTGCGTATAGTGTAGTTCGTAAGGAGTTAGAATCTGTTCGTCAGGAGGCCGAGATAGAAAACACCTGTCAATCTTCAAGAGAACACACATCAGATTGCTGCAAAGAAGGAACGTCAGCTTGATATAGTGAAAGCAGTGAAAGCTGCTTTACAGCTTGGGGACTCCGCAACAGTTCGAATTCACATCCTTTGACAGTTCTCGAATGAAATGGTAACATGGCATGGATGACAGGATCCATCCATGATAGTTCTGTCGATCCTTAAGAGATGTATTTGAAATACCCACATGTGAGCACCTACAGTGCAGATATTTCTGAATTAAAAGAAAAAAGAAAAGGAAAGTGAAGCTTTTAAGAAATAGAATTCTCGAATTCTGAAATAGCCAGGTACACATTTCATTTTGATTTCCTTTCGAGTGCATGTGGCAGGCGACGTCATGCATATTTTTTGTGGGTCCTTGAATCGACAATACTCACACGTTGTGAGACGGATGTATAATATTGCGGGTCCTTAATTGGACAACTCACGCACCTTGTGAGGTTTTACATTACCCTGATGAAACCTTGAATTTAAACAAAAACTGAGGGACGTGGTGAGGTTTTTAACAGGGGTATTCTCATGCTTGGAGATAGTCTGGTGATATAGGTGGAAGAACAAAGAGAAGACAGTCCAAAGACCTCGTGTATCGATCACAGGATGAATGTATATTTTTGAGGCCTCCCGTCAGAGTATATTTGCTTACGTTATGGACTCTTATCGATGCTTTTACCCAGAGTTTGGGTTTTTGGAGTGGAGTGACTATAGTTGACTTGGTTCATATATAGTTCGGACAAAGGAGACTCTGCCGAATTTTTTTCAGAGAGGTAAAAACTGAGCATATAAGTGCATAGAGACGCAGGGAGTGCTAAGAATAAGAGGCAAATCATTAAGATTACTTGTGAAGTTTCATTTTTTGGTGCATATATATATAAAAACAGTCGAAATTCTACGGAATTTTTTCTAAGCCTCGCCATAAAATTGCCATAGCATAGAAAAGTGCTTAAGTTACAAGGATGGGTGATAATATTGCACAAATAGTTGGTGATAAGCTGAATAAAGAAAATTACCACATATGGTCTTATAGAATGGAAAATTTCTTGATGGAAAAAGGTCTATGGGGACTAGTGAATGGAGAGGACGAGTGCCTTGAGTTGCCAGAGAATTCGAATGCAGAAGAGCAAAAAGAATATAAAACGTGGATAGAAAAATCTAGAAAGGTTCTCCATTGGATTTTGATATGTATATGAGAGAGCCTAATTCCACATATTATGAAAGCTAGCACACCTAAGGAAGCATGGGATATAATCCATAAGATATATGGTACGTCGAGAGAAACTAGAAAAATTCACTTAAAGCAAAAGTTGCATAGCGTATGGCATGGAAATAGATCCATAACGGATTATGTGGCCGAAATTAGGAAGATCACTGATGATTTAGCTTCCATAAATTGCACGGTTGATGATGATGATATGGTTTCAGTCATGCTAAATGGTCTAGGACTGCAGTACAAGAGCTTAGATACTTCTATCTCAGTGAGAGACACTATGCCAGATTTTGATGAGCTAGTAGCTCTTTGCATGACACAAGAAGTAAAGCTTGGTTTGAATGCATCGGGAAGTGGCAATTCAAGAGATCGTGCACTCTTTCAGCATAGAGGAAGAGGCTCTAGTCGTCGACGATCATTTTCTAGAAATGCAAATACAGTGGATATGCCAAGAGAGGAAGATTATACTCTAGAGGTAGAGGAAGATCACATGCACCTGGAAATTGTTACCATTGCGGAAAGTATGGCCACTTTGAGAAAGATTGTTATCAAAATAGTCAAAGAGGAAGAGGAAGAAGCCATTATGCGGCACATGGAAATTTTGCTGCTGAAAGTTCATATAGAGACTATGGCAGAGATAATATGTTTGCGATGGAGCATGTGTTGAATAGTATGTCAAAACCTAGAAACGATATGAACTCGTACATAGACTCTGGTTGCACAAATCACATGACGAGTATTGGAAATTGGTTTGAGTCAAAAGAAGCTTTGAAGACTAAGGAGTATGTGGCAACTGGTGACGATACCTTACATGTGATTAACGATGTTTGGAATGTACCGCTAGTACATAGAAATGGTATTCGAAACACATTAAGTGATGTCTTACATGTGCCGAGCATTACAAAAAACCTAGCTTCGGTTGGTCAACTAGCAGATCAAGACATGGAAGTTACTTTCAACAAACATGGCTGTTTTATACATGATTTTAAGTATGGAAGAAGAGGAAAATTACTTGGTCACGGAAAGAAGATGGGTAGATTGTTCACGTTTGATATGGGTACACCCCTTTATGAGAACATGTATGCCAAGAATAGTGGATATTCAGATATAGCTGAATTATGGCATAAACGAATCGGTCATATCAATTTGAGAAAATTGAAGTCCATGGAAAAGAAAATGTTAGTACGTGGATTACCAAGATTTGGTCATTTAAGCTTTGAAAGACTTTGTGAAGCATGCACATTTGGAAAACATCAACGCTTGAAGTTTCCAAGAAGAGAAATTCACAAGAGGAGACCATTAGAGCTAATACATAATGATGTGGTTGGACCAGCTAGAACAAAATCAGTTGGTGGCTCACTATATTTTCTGATATTCGTTGACGATTATAGCCGATATACATGGATTTATTTTCTGAAGCATAAGAGTGAAGACTTTTAGTGCTTTGTAAGATTCAAAAATATGGTTGAAAAGCAGTTGGGAATGTATATAAAATGCCTACGATCAGATTCAGGGGGAGAATATATCTCAAGAGAATTTGATCAGTACCTAAGTGATAATGGAATCAGAAGGCAATTATCTTGTAGATACACACCACAGCAAAATGGTGTTGCAGAAGGTAAAAATCATGTGATAGAGGAAGTTGCTAGAGCCATGTTGAATGAAAAGAACATGCCAGATATGTTTTGGGCAGGAGCTTGTCATACGGCTGTGCATGTTATAAATAGAGCACCCACATGCATGGTTCATGATCTCACACCTTATGAGAGGCTATGGAAGCATAAGCCTAATGTTAGCTATTTAAGAGTTTTTGGAAGCATTTGTTATGCGCATGTGCCTAGTCAGTTGAGACATAAGTTTGAGGCAAAATCTGAAAAATGCATATTTGTTGGATACTCAGAAGAGAAGAAAGGATATCGATGTTATAATCCTATTACAAAAGAATGTATAGTGAATAGAGATGTTATATTCGATGAAAAAGCATCATGGTATGCACCCAAAGACATGGCTGTGATAGAGAATGATATGGATGATTCTATATATAATGTTCATGATGAGCCAGGAACAAGTCGTAGGAATTTTGACCATGAAGAGAGTCAAGACTATGGTTCATATGAGTTTCCTACACCTGAAACATCATGGAGTGAAAATACAAAGGACTATGCAAGAAGAAAGGAGAAAGGGAAAGATACGTACATGTCTCATTCAGATATTGAAGATGAGATAGTTACCCCTGGCACGTTGAAAAATATGAAAGAGAAATATGTTCCCCCACATGCAAGGAAAGAGACACATGAAGAAACACCTTTGAGACGATCTACGAGAGTAAAACATCCTGTGGATAGATTGAATCTCTACAATAAGTCTATGAAGCTTCATTATGCTACATGAATGAGAGAATTAAGCATAATGAACCAAAGAATTTCCATGATGCATCACAAAGTGAAGACTGGTGCAAAGCAATGGATGACGAGATGAATGCATTGAAGAAGAATGAAACATAAGATTTAGTGAAATTGCCACCGAATAAGAAAGCTATTGGATGTAAATGGGTATATAAAGTGAAATGCAAAAGTGATGGTTCATTGGAATGATTTAAAGCACGTCTGGTTGCAAAAGGATATGCACAAGTATATGGATTGGATTATGATGAAACGTTTAGTCGAGTGGTGAAAATGACAACGGTGAGAAGCATAATTACATGGGCTGCTATGAACAATTGGAAATTGTATCAAATGGATGTTAAGAATGCATTTCTAAATGGTAAATTGCATGAGGAAGTTTATATGCAGCAACCAGAAGGTTATGTGCATCCAAAATATCCTGACTATGTATGCAAGTTAAAGAAAGCGCTTTACGGTTTGAAACAAGCTCCAAGAGCATGGTGTGAACGATTCACTAAGAAGTTGTTGGATTTGAAATTTGTGCAATCGAAAGCCGATTATTCACTATTTGTATGGAATCAAGGAAGCAAAACAATCCTACTAGTGATCTATATCGATGATTTGATCATTATTGGCAATGATGAGAAGAGGATTGATGATTTGAAAAGGCAATTAAAATCTGAATTTTTGATGTCGGATTTGGGAGAGCTAAAATATTTTTTGGGAATTGAAGTAGTTTCAATGAAAGAGAGAATTTGGATGATACAACACAATTATATGCTGGAAATGCTTGAGAGATTTGGTATGAGTGCATGCAAACCTGTTGATACACCACTTGATGCTAATATTAAGCTTATGGATGATGGAAAGTACTTGCATGATGCCAATATGTATAGAAAGATGGTTGGAAGTTTGATTAATGTAACAAAAACAAGACCGAATTTGAGTTTTGCAGTTGTTTTGGTGAGTCAGTTTATGCATAAACCATGTAGAGTGCACTTGGATGGAGTGAGATGCATATTGCGATATGTGAAAAGGAACATGTAACTTTGGCTTATTTTATGAGAGAGAAGTTCCACCATGTATATATGCATACACAGATGCGGATTGGGCAGGAAATGTCATGGATCGAAGGTGAAGAAGTGGATTTTCATTTTCGCTTGGAAGTGCAATCATTTCTTGGAGTAGCAAGAAGCAACCAACTGTCGCTTTGCCAAGTACCGAAGCTGAATATAGAGGCATTACACAAGCCGTTTGTGAAGCAACATGGATTAAGTACCTACTCGAAGACATGGGAGTCTACATCGACGGAAAGGTGGTCATCTATTGTGACAATGTGAGGAGCATAATGTTATCGAAGAATCGAGTTTATCATGCGAGATCCAAGCACATCGAAGTTCATTATCACTTTTTTCGTGAGAAGGTCATCGAAGGAGAAGTGGAGTTGATTCACATCAACACTGGAGAACAAGTGGCAGATATCTTCACGAAAACTCTTCCCAAAGAAAAGTTCATCTACTTCAGAGAAGCTTTAGAAGTTAGAAAGCTTTAGTGTGTATTTAGATTTCATTTCATGTTATTTCATCTTGTATGAACATATGTATTTCTTTCAGTTTGTATTCAAGCTCATTCTGAGCTTGAGGGGGAGAATTGATGATGTGGCACGCTAAATGTATGTATATAAAACAAAAAACAAATCAAATGAAGTCCACTACGGTGAGCAGCTGATGCACGAAACTCTCTCTCTCTCTTCTCTCTCTGGTCGTCGTCTATACATACACAGTAGTGTCACAACGGCCCGATTTAACAAGTTTCCCATCTGGTTCTTGCCAAGTACATTCTAATCTACTTCCACCTACCTTTTTGTAACTTCTTCAAACCTTGATACCCTTTTGGTGACCATATATTTGTTGACCTCAAAACCTTAGTGGCAATCCTCAACACCCAAATGGACTATCCATGCTATTTGAGTGGACCAAACAGAAGTCCGGGAGTTTCAAGGTTGACAAAACACATTGAAGTCTTCACATCAAAGGGGTCAAAGAGGCTAGGCACTTCCTATTTAAGTGTTTATTATACGAGAACCATTGTTCACCTCTGAAATGTACTATGGAATTCTCTATGTTGGAATACATAGATTAAGTGGATAGTTTAAGCAAACTCAAATATAAGATCTGGCAGTGATTATTGTGCAGATCAATAACTCTAAATTCCTAATTGTAATGCATAAAAAATAGCTCGATCATGAGAAGAATATCACAACTATTTCAGTTCGAGCATGAGTAAGATCATGAGTCTACTACCACACTTTCATGTATTCGTGATAGACATGAGGACTTATTAGCAATCTTAAACACGACTATGGGTTTCACTACATCCTAGCTAGCAAAACAGAGTGAATAAGGGGGATACGAAATATTGCTACTTCGCAAATTGAGCTTCAATTTGAACACAATCTGGAACCGAACAAACTAACATCAACTATAGTGTATTAGCTCTATTGAACTGCAATGGCGATTCTGCACAGGCTAACGCGATTCAATACTTATCTTTGTACCTTTGCAATGTTAGTTTGCGTATCTATGTGCACTTAGAGTAGTTTTAATATAGAAAACAAGGAGACTTTTTACAAGAAATATTCCAATTTTGACCTCACACTAGTTACAAAGTAGGGGTTAATATATTCAATATTAAAGAAGAATATATCCATAGTATTCCAACAGTATGTATGTATGTATCTATGTAGATACGTGCATAGAAAGTGAGTAATCTTCTAATGGTAGGACTAAACTCATCTTGCCAATGATCAAAAGTCTCACATGCTGATTTTATCTTTAGATTATAGTCTCTTGTTCCCATTATTGAAAAAATGAATTCGTAAGGGTACGACGTAAATGTACAAGTTCCCGTCAGTCCACGTTATCTTCTGTTCCCATAATTTTCATGTGTTCCCATAATCATATATTAAGTAAAATAGTGGAAAAAACGAGAATCCTACATAGAGCCCACTAGGATGGCCAAAAGCGTGGTTGAAATTCATAACAACACACGGAACTTTACCGCCATTCCCTAAACAATAATTCAACCTACTAAAAGGGATAGGGACACTCCTACTAAAGAAGAGGCACCATTGATGACCCTAAGAGTATGGGCATCAGAGTTTAGTGAAAGAAAATTTAAGGATGCATGTAGCCATGTTGCCGAGTTTCAAAGGTTTCTATGAATTAAATGATGAGCAGACAAGAAAAGATTGAGAACTTGTTATTTAAAACTTTCTAAGAACTTTGATTGTAGGGAAAGTACTGCATTCCCCACTTTGTTAATGCTTGGGCCATGGGTATGAAACGTTTTCTTATAATTTTGAATTCACGTAGGCACAACCTCTACATATCGTTTCTATGTTGGAAGCTCAGAGAAACGTGGTTGCAAACTCAAATTTCAAATCTAGATATTACAATGAGGCATCATCTAAAGGCTTCCAAATTAAAATTATTCCTATATGCCTTTCACTCACTATGGAGAATTGGAAACTCACTAGGGCGAGAGAGATTCTCATTGTCAATCCATCCCAATAGGACCCCAGTAGCAAAGGCTCTAGATCAGTCGAAAAAACCAATAATAGATAAAGCAAAGGTGAAGCGGAAATGGATTGCCAAAAGCCATAACCAATGTGGTCTATACGATCCTGTTTATTGGTTATTGATTATTGTGGTCTAATCATTTCCTTGTTCTTAGGCTATGATAACTTGTAGATATACTCAAATATTCTAGAACAAATGTTGTTAAGAGAAACATAAAGAATTGTATGCTAAGGAAGTTAGAACGAAAATAGGATAATAAATGGTTGAAACAAGAAAAGAGAAGTCCCAAGGGGGTTGATGAAACTTTATGCATAAGTCATTAGTATGAGTGAATGGCTAGGAGATGACAAGAAGAGGAAGGATACAAATCAATAAGGATTCCAAAGGTATGAGGTAAGGATACCATCAGTAGAATGAAGAAGATACATTACTCAAGTAAATCTTCCATTTTGTCAACATGCCATTCACTTGAGAGAAAATGCAGTCCTATTAGAGAAATTATGAATCCTAATTATCCCTAGAAAGTCTAGGACGATCTTGACAAGCTGCTCGAATTTGTGGTTTCATCTTCTTGATTATCTCTAATCAATAGTTATTCTAGACATAATGCTAAAATCAGTGTATGTGTGTGTATCTGTTTATTTCATTTTTGGAAGATATTTTTGTGTGATTTTACATATTACATAGAAAATGTGAGTACTTCAATCATTTGAAGCTTTATTAAGAACGATGCAGGGAACTAAGTTATTATTGAATATGGTTAAGTGTGCATTTTCTATCCAAAATGCTATGTTGTTGAGCAATCGATGCAGTTAATTGGATAGATTAAGTGGAACAAGAGGTTCTTAAGATAGTTGACCCATGTGGGTGTGTCCTTGATTGAGTTGACAAGGAGCAATGAGCATTCTGTTTGGGAGAAGGGAAAGGGAACTGCCTTCTATACATTGAATAAATTACTCGTCTAGCACTGGTCCTAATACTACCTGATTGATCATATAATTTTTACTTTTATTTTGTTAAAAGATCTCATATTAGGTGCAATTTCGAAGCAAGACCCAAGAGGGATAGGTCAAGCCTAGAGAGTACGGTTGTGAGTATTGTAGAGAGGATTTACACAAGAACTTAGTCTTCCAAAGGTTGAGTCACTATTTGGTCACTGACAACGTTATCATACATGTGGAATATTCGGCTCTATTTTGTCTTGTACAGGAATCTCACTTATCAAGAAGATTAGGGAGACGGGTCTTCTTTCGTTAGAAAATCTCTAAAAGTGAGATGGGTCTTCTTTGATAGAAATAATGGTGGTAAAGGTCAAACTCGCATTACGTATTTCATAAGATGTATTTAGAATGAATAAGATCGCCATCGATGGAATCATTTGCATATGCATTTCGAGTCCGAACAATAAAAGGTTTCAATCCATCGTATCGCAATCTTTATCAAATAACAGTTTTATGAAATATTAATAACGCTAAATTCATCAGTTGCATGCTCCACTTCTTCCGACAAACGCATTGTATCCGCCTCTTAAGGCTCCCTTTGGAATTTGGAAGCTAATATATACTCATAATTGAGAAAAGTCTTTTTGGCAGGTAGGAAAAAATAGTTTTATTTACTATATTTAGAGAAAGTATTGGCCTTCGATTTCCTATCTCTTCCCTAGGGCCTCTTGTATGAGCTATTTTGATACAAGGTGCTTGAACGATGCGCCATAAACACTGCGTTTTTTGAAGCACTCATTTCGTATTCCATCATTTCATTCAGTTTTACCACCCATAAGTATATGAAAAGACTCTCTGCTTTTACAAAGTGAATGGGGAGAAAGAAGACTATTGGCCATTCAAGGACTTATCAGTTTCGTCTTGGTAAGGGCCATTTGTGCCTTGTCCTGATTGATTCTCTCTCCGCTTTTCGGAGAAGAAGATAATGTATTGAAACAAAAAATTAGGCAACTTGGAGGATTTCCTTCTTACTCATTAGACGAGGCCTACAGTTTTTTGTTTTTTTTTTTGAGAGGTGGACGAATTACCTGACCTTATTTAAAAGGCATGGTTTACTATATGAAGAATAAAACGCATACGAGAAGGGTAGAGATAGTTACAATGAAGCCTTAAAAAGCTTTTCATCCCTTTCGTGGGGACCCATTTGATTCTCACCCTATGGTTTTCTAAAGTGAACACCTTCTGGTATCTAAAAGAGGTTGGGGGTTCTTAGGATAATAGATAATTTTGGTTAGACATACAAGGTATTTTTGGATGGAACAATCTTTGGGAAACTTATCCAAGTTTATATACATATTCCCTTCTAGATCTTCCCAAGCACTTCACCCTAATGACATTCCATGGTAAAGATGATCAGTCAACAACTTCCTCAAGTAGGGCTTCACTTGATGATGTAACATTAGGAACATACTAAGGTCTTGATTACCACATGCGGATTCATTTAGGGCAACCAAAGAAACGATTACTAGCTCTTCCCTACCACCAACGAATTGCTTACACCGACTGGGGGAGGGGGAGGGGGAGGGGCACCACTATCTTTACTTGTTTTGATGCTGGTCCATATTCCCCTCTAGAGTATTTGCCACATCAAAATGACTATCTCGTTTTCTATGAGAAAGGTTCAAGAGCTTCTAAAACATGAGCTCCCATCCAGTCTAACAGTGAATCATGCACCACCTCTGTTAAAAAACGCGATGGAAGTCTAGATTTCTTTTAATTCTCACAAGATCCTCAATTTGTTTTTCCAATCTACCACAAGCCCTCCAAACAGGGGAGATCGTTGCCAATGAGGATCCGGGAATTTAACTCATTCTATCCATTTATTCTATATGTTAAAAGTCCCCACTCTGAAGTTTTGATGCAAAGGTTCTTTTTTTCTAGAGCCTCTTAGTGGTCTCCTTCCACGTTGTGAATTTTCACTATCAAGAGCAAAACAGATCCTATAGCCAGCTCGTACAAAAAGCTTTCATTTTATTCCACCCTTTGCAAAAATATCATACAATATCCAAGCCCTTTTTCATGATCAGAAACGATGAGAACAAAAGATAAAATCAGGCTCTTTCCACATAAGGATTCTACCAAAAGAAAGGTTATCGTTCTTTCTGAAAAGAAGATTTTCCAGACAGGATTGATCATTGCCCCAAGCTTTAATCATCCATTTGGCCTCCATCTTATTGACTAGCAATTCTAATAGAAAATACCCATTTCATCACCATTTTTTAGCCTAGATCATATTTCCCATTTGAATTTTTGCACCTTTTCCTATTGGTATCTCCATATCACTCAAACTCTTAGAACATAAGAAGTAGATGATAGAGGAAATACAGACTGTGTTCATCACCACCACCAATCCATCCACATTAAGTTCCATACCCATCTAATAAAGCAATTAGATGTCAGACCCTGCAAGCACTTAGTCCTATCCCTAGCCCATCAAGACAAAAAATCACATTGAGATGCCCAACAAACAAAAAACTTTCCCACATCGGAGCTCCTGAAATCGGTGAGACCAAAACAAAACTGAGGGGGTGGAAGGAGAACGGATCTGAATGCCATTTTTGAGTGGTTGATCTTAGATATAGAGGGCTAAAAAAAAATCATAAAAAATCCTAAAACAAGTTATACATCCGGTGTCATTTTGAAGAAACCCATTGGTGTCATCGGCGAACAGTCTCCGACCAACCGAAACTAGTACAAAGAGAGAGAGAGAGAGACCCCCGCCGACTACACGAAATTATTAACCAAGCAGCCTGACAGCAACCATCGCGAAAAGCAACGGGGCCATCTGGTACATCTGTTCTATAAAGGTTTTCCGTTCTAACTGTGCTGATAGTTTTGTCTTCTCCGCAATCGTCCACATTGTGCGGGTCTCTTGCAGTTTAAGAAAGAAGTAAGTGCGGAGTCTCTTGTCTCTTGAAGCGGGGGAGAAGGTTCGACCCCCACTGGTATTATGTAAGGGACATGGTTAACATGCAAAGTTGTATCTTGTGGCTGATGTGCCAATGTTTGTCCTGCTCTGCTCCAGTTGTGGCCGCAGTTCAATCCAGCTATGTAAACCCTTATTCTTGTGGGATAAGGGGGGTCACATGGATACTATGCCCTTCCTTCTACAGGTGCAATTTCAAAGTTAAAGCCTGGAGAAGTACCCCTGAGAGGAACCTCCATTTAAAAGAAAAATTTAAAAAAATAAAAAAAAGGTGAACTTTATCTGCAACTTGACTCTCCGTTTCAGTTAACCAAGGCTCAAATTTTATTTTATCGTTGCACGTTTTCTTTATCTAGTACTTCAGTAACCCTATTGACAATAGCCTCACATTTCTCCATGTGAGACTATGGGGTTAGATCAACATCGACCTAAAGATGCATTGACATCCTTTCCATAACTTACATGAGCACTCGTATCTCGTTGCAATTAATGTTCATCTGCAAGTACAACAGTTACTTGTAGCTAAGCTGAGTGAAAGGAAATGTTTCGGCGAGAAGGGGAAGGTCGAAATTCAAATGAGCGCACAGAACGAGCAAGACTGACACCTTCGCTATACCCACTCTCTCCCCTCTTAACATGTATGTTCTACTCTCTGCCCATACAAAAAGAGTGAAACCTGTAGTTGGACTTGGAAATCAGCTTCATCGTGTCATCGAGAAGGGTACTAATTGATTTTCTGGCAAGGTTCTAGTAAACATGAATGGTGCGATCTCTCAACTGCATATCGGCCGTTGTCCTTCTATCAAGGGCTCTTGCCATGGTTATCTACACCAATCGATGAATAAGCAGATGAGACAGAATCAGTGGAATTTTTTTTTTCTGAGTCTTCTGTCATTTAGCGGTTTGATGTATGACCGATTATACCCTTTACACATGGAACGAGCTGCAAGCATAAGGGGACACAAAGTAGATGAGAGGAAGTAGGTGTACTATTTTCTCCGCAGTCCTCTGTCGTGTAGTTGTTTGATGTATGATGGATCCAAGTACTTTACATTTTCAAAGACCCAGCTGCAACCACGAGGAGAGAGAAACAATGGAAAGTAATAAAACGAATATAAAAACAATGAAACAGACTGCTCGAGGAGGTCAACTAATGTTCAGTCGTCGTAGCGTGACACTCATAGTGCTTCTCTCTCTCTGTGTTTGTAACGATTTTTCTCTCTCTGTTAAATTTTAATAATTTACCAAACAGCAATGGAAAAAATTATTCGAAACGTTTCTTACATAAAATTTTCATCTTTTTTTTGACGAAAGAGTTGCCACATTGTGTTACCGATTAAAGACCCCGACAGTAAAAAGTCCAAGGTGACATCAAAAGAAGGCCAAGAATATATCAACTTCAGAGCAATGAAAAAAATAGGTTTACCATATTCTATAAATCATAAGTTGAATCTGGAAGAAGCTCAAAGACGTAGCAAAGATCAAGAATTGAAGACTACATGTCGATAAAAGCAATCCAAAGATAAAAGCTTCTTCTCTCGAAGATCATCAACATCAACAGAATCCACAAAGAAACGCAAAGAGCTAAATGTGAAATAGGTATTCAAAGATGGTTTTATCAATTCAATTGAGATTATTATGGATCAAGTAGCTCAAGTGAAAGATGATTGGTCCAATTCAAACTCATAGGAGAATCAGATGTGAGTGTTCCGATTTATATAAATATGGATCAAAAGTAACTAAAGTCAAAGGTCATTTTCTTAACTCAAATCTGCATAATAATTACTTTGATTGGTCCGAATAAGATTGACATGTATCATATATATATATATATATATATATATATATATATATATATATATATAGAGAGAGAGAGAGAGAGAGAGAGAGAGAGAGAGAGAGAGAGAAGAGAGAGAACATTGGGATGACAAACGGTTTTGTGTTATGTTATTGGTCATACTATATAAGAACGGAAATGTTGAATGGTTTTTTGGATGCCGCACAATCTATTATCCACAAAAGAAAAGTGTTTACAGGGATAAAGTGCTAATTTGGATGTCGCTGTTAATTTCGTTTATCCCGTGCATCCTAAATACAACTTTCTTTTCACATGAAGCCATTTGAGTGGAGGTTCATTTGAGAGGAGGTTTATAGCTCCTAATCGCAAATGTTTTTAATCCCAGTAGAATCGTCCGAACATTCAAACCCTTTCTCAGTTCCTTAAACTTTTACTAATGCTTTTTCAAGTTCAAATGTAAAACCATTTAATTTGTATATTCTTTCTTCTGCCTTCTTATGAAACCTGATGCTTCTTTTTATCTTTCAATTCATCTCAATAAATTCAATATCCGGAATCATTCCACAGATACTATGAATGACCTATCAGCAAGAATCGCGAAAAGCAACGGGGTGTTCTATAAAGATTCTCCCTTCTAACTGTTCTGATAGTTTTGATCTTCTTCTCCATATTGCGAAATATGATTCATAAATATGATAGTTTGTACACATAAAGTCAAATGACTTTTGGTTTGAAAAACCCACATCCAACTTTTCACAAATGGGTTCCACATATTTTTTAAAGCTTATTTTATTTCACTTATGTACATACTTTTGGGAAATTTTTACATATTACATAACAAATGTGAGCATTCGAACCATTTGAAGCTTTATTAAGAACTATGCAGGGAACTAAGATTATCCTTGAATACGGTTAAGTGCGCATTTCCTATCAAAAAAGCTATGTTCTAGACCAACTAACGAAGGCATCATTGCCAAAATCAATCAATCAATTGCCGCACTTAATAGGATAGATTGAGTATAGAAAGAGGTTCTTAAGATATTTGACAAAGAGCAATCAGCATTGTACTTGGGACAAGGGAATAAAATATTGGTCTAGCACTGGTCCTAATCCTACGTGATTGCTCATAACTAGGTGCGATCTCGATGCGGGACCCAAGAGGGATGGTTCAAGCCTGCAATTTGTGTTTGGTCTTTCAAAGGTTGAGGCACTATTTGCTCAGTTTTCATACATGTGGACGGGTCTATTTTCTAACATATCTAGAAGATTAGCGAGACGGATCTTCTTTGATAGATCAAGAGCCCATTTTGTCTTGCGATATATATAAAAAAAGCACAAAACCTCTAAAATCACAAAGAAATAATGTTGCTAAAGGTCAAAATCGAATTCCCTAGAATCAATAAAAAAGTACATAGAATCAATAAAATCTCGCATTACTCGTATTTCATAAAAAAAAGTACTTAGAATCAATAGGTCGCTACGATGGACTCATTTGCAAATGCATTTCGAGAAAGAGTCTCCGCATAGGAGATGAATGTTGTTCAATTCCGGACATCAGACCTAGACTAGAATAAAAAGTTTCAATCCATCATATCGCAGTCTTTATCAAATACCACATTTAAGAAATATTAATAGCACATAAGATCATCAGTTGCATACTCCATTTCTTCCGACAAACTTATTATTGTACCCAAGATGTATCAACCTCTTAGGGGTCCCTTTGGAATTTGGAAGGTAATATATACTCATAATTGGAGAAAGTCTTCTTGCCAAGGAGGAAGACATAATTTTTGTTATTGTATTCAGAGAAGATATTGGTCCTCGATTTCCTAGATCTTCCGGAGGGCCTCTTTTATGAACTTGTTGGATACGTAAACTCTATGGGCCATAAACTTTATGAGTTTTCTGAAGCGCTCATTTGCTTTTTGCATCATTTCACTGCATTTACCACTCATGAGTATATGAATAGACTCGGATGGGGAGAGAAAAAAATTTTGGCATTCAAGGATTTATGAACTTCCTCCTTGTAAGGGCGATTTGTGCCTTGTCCTAATTGATTCTTTCTCCCCTTTTCGGAGAAGAAGATAATATACTGAAACAAAAAATTGGGCAACTTGGAGAGCTATAGTTTTCCTTTTCCTTTTTTCTTTTTTGCATCCGGTGTCATTTTGAAGAAACCCATTGCGAGAAGCAACGGCGCCATCTGGTTCTCCCTTCTAACTGTCACCAGCCAATACGGTGTTTGGATCTTCTTCTCCACATTGGTGAAGAATGATCCCAACAACTTGAATAAGAAGAATGATCCCAAAGACCTGTCACCAGGCAACGGAACATCTTTACCATTTTAAGAAAGAAATTGTTGCATTTCTTACTATTAAATGATCTCTGAAATAATGTGCAGTGCGCAGTCCTCGTCGTCGAAGGAAGATAGGTGAACTTTATCTTACAGATAGTACATGATTGAAAATTTTCTCGATTCCTAGAACTTGTTATAAATCGAAGCTTTCAGAATTTCGAATAGCCTGACATTGAGATAGACTCTCCGTTCGCATTAGTTACACAGAACGAGCAACAATGAAAACTTTGGTATACCCACTCACTCCCATGTTTACATGTATGTTCTACTCTCTGCCCATAGAAAAAGAGTGAAACTCGTAGTTGGACTCGGAAATCAGCTTGATCTTGTAGTATTGAATGCTACTAATTGATTTGTCTTTTTTTAAATGGAGGTTCTGCAAGAGCATATTCCTCCGAGCTTTAACTTTGGAAAAAAAATTCTACAAGTGAATGAACATAGTACCCATGGAACCCCCCACTCCATTGTGCTTTAACTTTGAATGAACAACTTTACAAGTGAATGGGCATAGTAATTGAATGCACCTAATACATGTGGTACCCTCCGTATTCCACAAAGCAAGGGTTCAACAAGGCTACAACTAGTTTTAACTTGCTAAAACCATTACATGTCCAAGGGCGTTGAGCACAAGACCTCGGCCTCAAGAGGTTACTGCCAAATGTACCCACATTTGAGACATGGACACCTACATTACTAAATGATTTTCTCGCAAGGTTCTAATTACCATGAATGGTGCCACATCTCAACCAAAGGAATGGAAGGAGGCCTGGCTTAGTTCATTGTAGGATATTTGGATGCATGGCTTATGCACATGTTTCATCACAAATTAGAGGTAAACTGGATCCTAAGGCAGAGAAATGTGTTTTTATAGGATATGATCTGTAGTACCCCTTCTCTTTTCCCTTTCTCTCTTTGTGGCATGTGAGTAGTGAGCAGAACCCACTGGCACTCTGAGCATGAAGTCCGAAGAAGATAGAAGAGAAAGAGATTAAAAGGAGAGCTCTCAGATGCCCTGGGCTGCATTGGGCTGCAGCTTCAAGGAATGATCCATCCCATTTCATGGACATAATGGTGTTCCGGGCAGTTGTTGCTTTCACTTGTTGATTTCACTCTCATTGCCACCTTGGTTGATTTGTTTATCTCTCTCTTTTTCTCTCTCTTCCTATCTCTCTTCCCCGATCTTTTCTCTCAGCTCCCCTCTGCCCCGCAAAACACCCCCCCTCAGCCTTCCCCGCAAAGCCCCCTCTCACCCCCTTCAGCCCGCAAGCCCCCTCTCGTACCCTCTCTCTCTCCCCCTCTCTCTCTCTCCCCCTCTTTTTCTCTCTCTCTCTCTCTCTCTCTCTCTCTCTCTCTCTCTCTCTCTCTCTCTCTCTCTCTCTCTCTCTCTCTCTCTCTCTCTCTCTCTCTCTCTCTCTCTCTCTCTCTCTCTCTCTCTCTCTTTCTCTCTCTCTCTTTCTTTTATCACTCTCTCTCTATTTCCCTCTCTCTTTCGGCATCTCTCTCTCTCTCTCTCTCTCTCTCTCTCTCTCTCTCTCTCTCTCTCTCTCTCTCTCTCTCTCTCTCTCTCTCTCTCTCTCTCTCTCTCTCTCTCTCTCTCTCTCTCTCTCTCTCTCTCTCTCTCTCTCTCTCTCTCTCTCTCTCTCTCTCTCTCTCTCTCTCTCTCTCTCTCTCTCTCTCTCTCTCTCTCTCTCTCTCTCTCTCTCTCTCTCTCTCTCTCTCTCTCTCTTTCTCTCTCTCTCTCTCTCTCTCTCTCTCTCTCTCTCTCTCTCTCTCTCTCTCTCTCTCTCTCTCTCTCTCTCTCTCTCTCTCTCTCTCTCTCTCTCTCTTCTCCCCCGTCCCTGCCTTTCTCTCTCTCTCTCTCTCTCTCTCTCTCTCTCTCTCTCTCTCTCTCTCTCTCTCTCTCTCTCTCTCTCTCTCTCTCTCTCTCTCTCTCTCTCTCTCTCTCTCTCTCTCTCTCTCTCTCTCTCTCCCCTCCTTCTCTCTCTTCCCCTGCCATCCCCACTGCCCCGCACCCTTTCGCCCTCCGCCCACCTCCCCTGCCCCCTCACCCCGCAACCCTCCGCACCCTTCCGCCCTCCGCCCACCTCCCCCGCCCCCTCACCCCGCACCCCTCCGCCCACCACTCCCGCCTACACCCGCCTCTCACCCCGCACCCCTCCGCCCACCTTCCCTGCCTACACCCCCCCCCCCTCACCCCGCACCCCTCCGCCCACCTTCCCCGCCTACACCCGCCCACCACCCCCCGCCATCTCCGCTGCACCGCACCCTTCCGCCCTTCGCCCACCTCCCGCGCCCCCTCACCCCGCAACCCTCCGCACCCTTCCGCCCTCCGCCCACCTCCCCCGCCCCTCACCCCGCACCCCTGCGCCCACCTTCCCCGCCTACACCCGCCCACCACCCCCCGCCATCCCCGCTACCCCGCACCCTTCCGCCCTCCGCCCACCTCCCCCGCCCCCTCACCCCGCAACCCTCCGCACCCTTCCGCCCTCCGCCCACCTTCCCCACCCCCTCACCCCGCACCCCTCCGCCCACCACTCCCGCCTACACCCGCCCCTCACCCCGCACCCCTCCGCCCACCTTCCCCGCCTACACTCGCCCCTCACCCCGCAACCCTCCGCACCCTTCCGCCCTTCGCACCCTTCCGCCCTCCGCCCACCTCCCCCGCCCCCTCACCCCGCACCCCTCCGCCCACCACTCCCGCCTACACCCGCCCCTCACCCCGCACCCCTCCGCCCACCTTCCCCGCCTACACCCGCCCCTCACCCCGCACCCCTCCGCCCACCTTCCCCGCCTACACCCGCCCCTCACCCCGCACCCCTCCGCCCACGTTCCCCGCCTACACCCGCCCCTCACCCCGCACCCCTCCGCCCACCTTCCCCGCCTACACCCGCCCCTCACCCCGCAACCCTCCGCACCCTTCCGCCCTCCGCCCACCTCCCCCGCCCCCTCACCCCGCACCCCTCCGCACCCTTCCGCCCTCCGCCCACCTCCCCCGCCCCTCACCCCGCACCCCTCCGCCCACCTTCCGCGCCTACACCCGCCCCTCACCCCGCACCGCTCCGCCCACCTTCCCCGCCTACACCCGCCCACCACCCCCTCTGACACCCGCCCCCTCACCCCGTAGCCCCCTCCCCTCAGCCTCTCGCATCCCTGCCCCCTCATGCACCCGCACCCACACACTCACACCCCCACACAAACACACTCACACGCATCCTCACATACACACACACACACACCCTCATGTACACGCATGCACACCCAAACATACAAACACACCTGCACATTCTCACTCACACCCACACACACACACACACACTTATACTTACATCCCCACACATACACTAATACACACACGTACACAATCACACACACACACTCATGCATACCCACTCACATCGGGGCACACAGACACTTTCACATACACTCATACTCGCAAACACACACACATACACACTCCCACATCCGCACACACATAAATGAACACACACCCACATACACATGTATGCCCACACACAATCACCCGCACACATTCTCACTCCCTCCGGCACACACACATACACCCACCCCCACACACACACTTTCACACACACACACACTCCAAGCACACAGGAAATCCTCCAAGTAATTAAGCAATGGATCCTCATGGGATATATCAAACCTTGAACAGGAGGCCATTCTCATAACAGAGTAGTGGAAGCAATGGAGTCAGAGCACCTGAGAAGGATTGTGGTTGAACAATCTACATTTAGAGATAGATGGTGAATTGATGGTATCATTAAGACTCTATTTGTTCCTTATTGTCGTGGCAAGCACGCAAGATTGAATTTGACCTCAAATGGGAGCCTTGGAAAGGACATCTACATTCCATGATAATTTGCTTTTGCACTTCCAAAGTGTACGGGGCCCTTCATTTGAATTGCCAGGATTAAACAGCGCGGGTGAAAAGGTAAAAGGTAGTTGTTAGAAGTGAAAGTGGAATTGCCAGCAACCATTCACGGCGACTACCTATCTTTGTGGATCCAGTTCAAATCAAGGGAATATTTGGCCTACCCCTTCAATTTTGGGCATTCCACCGGCGCGTGATCAATGGACGTGAAGATTCAGCAAGGCCTCTTGCCCTGTTGAGACCTATAAAAGCAATGGATTTGTGCTCATTAGGGTACAACAATTTTAGAGATAGAGTGGTTCGTACATACGTGCAGAAGTCCTCTCTTGCACTTTGTGGTTTCAAGCCTATTGTAGGAGCTACTCTGTAGTGTGGATACACAGGGTAGGCTTCTCAGTGGAGGGCTATGAGCACAATAGTGTAAGAGAGTGGCTTGGATTTTGTTCTTTTCTGTGAGTCAGTGTGGTTGTTAAGCTCTATTCTCTTGAAAAATTCTTTACCATTTGTATTGTTCTGAGTTAGTCTGCATATAATTGGCCCCTTGAGCTGAAGGGAAGACTCTGTTGCATTGTGCTTATTTACTTTAGAGTGGCATGTTAGCCCTAAGCTTGCACATTTGAGCATCACTCTGCCCAACCTTGTAATCACCTTATTTGAATCAGGAAGTGTACGGTCTTCTTGGTCATTTGTTGTCCATATTTCCGAAGTATTTACCACTCTGTGCAATCCGTGTTATCTACCTACTCACAGAAATGTTAAAGGGTATACTTCCCTAAAGAGAACCCCCCTTGAGTAGGCGACGTACTGGAAGTGTTAATCCTTAATCTTTACTATTGTTAAAAGCGGATACCCCAGTACCTCCTCTACAGTTTGGCACGCTCGGTGGGACCTTTGCATTTCTGTGAGAGGTGTTTTGTCCTATTGCAATTGCGAATAGGTACATGACCCATACACGAGCAGATAAGGAATCTCTTCGTGTTCGAAGGAGCCTTAACAAGTTAGCAATAACCACGGCTAGTGAGTCTACCTCCCCTCTGTCCTCCCTAAACTTATCTATTGATTTGGGTGCGACACCATTGTCAAAAGAGGGGTATAGGAGAACTCTAGACTTCTCCTCAGATACATCCGAAGAAACACCAGTACAGATGGAGGATCTCTCTCATTTGCTCTCCAGATTAAACATCAAATTCCCTACCTTCAAGGGACAAGCTTATGAGGATGCTGATGATCATGTGAGGAGATTCATCTCTTTATGTCGTGGACGAGGTCTGCAGAATAGAGAGGACGCAATGTTGGCGCTTTTTCCATCCACATTGGAGGGTCTTGCAGATAAATGGTATAGTCAATATGCAGATGGCCATTTCACTACATGGGAGGCTCTGAAGGTGGCATTCTCACAGACATTCCGACCAAGTGATTCCTCAGAAAGAGCTTTAGATCAGCTAGAGAATTTGAAGCTAAGGCCAGGTGAATCTTTTCATGAACTTCACACTAGAACAAAAGCACTTGTTGCACGTCTGCCACATGCTCCAGGTGACTTTTTGGTTAAAAAATGGATTGAGAAGGCTCTGCCCAGGTCATCTCAGCAAAAGCTTCATGAATCTCTTAGATTGGATGCGACCCTCAATGATTTTGTTGCAGCGGCATCACGCATTGAAGAAGCAAGGCAACATTTTGAAGGGGATACACAACAAAAGTATGTTGTAGATCTGGATCCTATTGAGCAACTAAGGGAACTGGAAGCATTGAAGATGCAACAAAATCCACAAGAAGAGAAGGTCTTGCCACCACTGCGTCGCACTGATGATGAAGTAGCTCAACTTCGCCGAGAGTTAGAAGATTTGAAGACCACTCAGGATATAAGGAGACAAATTTGGTGTACAATCTGTAACAACAATGGACATTCCAATGCTAATTGCCCTAGTAAGGTAAGCTGTCAATTTTGTGGAAAAGATGGTCATGAAGCCAAAGATTGCTATTACCTCAAGGGTACACAGCAGAGAGGTAACCCTCAAACTTTGGATTCATATTATGCTAGTACTTCAAATACATCTAATAGAGAGGAGACTAGGCCTGCAAAGCCTAGATATAATAGACCTTTGATGCATTATCGTTGTGGTGAGTATGGCCACATGCAAAATAGGTGTTCCCTCCTAGAAGATGCACCTCCTTGTCAACATTGTCCAGAGGCCAAGGCTCATTATACCAAAGATTGCCCAAGAGGTCGTCCTGCTCCAATTCATATGATTGCAGTCTCTCCACATGAAGAAGGGAAAACCACTCAGTCTTATGTCGTTTCATCCTCTGCAATGCCCATGATGACTAGAGCTAGGCAAGCAGCTGCAACCCAAAGAGATGAACAACAAGGATTTCAGGATAAAGAGGAAGAAAAGGAGTCCGGATGGAAGGACCAAGCACAAATTGAAGGAGCTTATAATAAGATGACTTCTTCTCTAAAGGGCCAACCAACAAGTCTGCAAGAAAACACTCAGGAGGTAAACATTGAACAGATCTTGAAAGGTATTCATCACAAGGTTAGTCTATATGAACTTATAAGGATGGATTCAAAAATAAGAAGTGACTTACTGAAGATTATACACTCTGCTCACTTGGTCCAATCACCTAGTATAGATGGTTTCATGGTTGATTTTCCCCTTGCACCCTTAGCAGACTACCAAAGCTCAAGATTATCTGTTTGTATAAAGGATGAAACTCTCACAGGTGTGATCATAGATGGAGGCTCTGGTATCAATTTAATGCCAGATTTTACAATGAAGAAGCTGAAATTGAACCCCACCAAGTTGGCACCATTCACGGTTACATTGGTAGATCAACATCGGGTTGCGCCACTGGGCATTATTGAGAAGGTACTGATGATAGTACAGGGCTGCCATTTTGTTCTAGATTTTGTTGTTATTGCACTTCCACATGAAACTTCTTACCCTCTACTCTTGGGAAGACCTTGGCTGAGACAAGCAAAAGCTTTCCAAGATTGGGGGAAAAACAAACTATGGATTTCAACAAGCACCAATAGCCAACTACAATTACATTTGGAAGAGGGATTTGACTCAGGAAAAACCACTGGATATACTGTGGATACTGAGGTAATGCCCACTCTACCCCAAGAAGATGATACATTGCTCAATTGGATGATGGGAAGTGTAGAGTGTTGCACGGTGGAGATCAATGAAATTGAGGAAGAAGTTGCAGATAAGGTAATTACAGGAAATAGCAATAAAGACCACAAGGTGTTGAAGAATGAACAGTTGAAGGAAACTACAAGCTTTGAAGATCCAACCAATATAAAAGTATCAGAGAGGGAAGAATATGAACCAAAGAGCAGAGAAGATCTTCCTTTTGCAGATATACCTCAAGGATGGCTGGAAGAACATGTTGCAGAATATAAATTAAACTCCACTCCTGCATATAGTGGAGATGATTTATCAAACAAGGCCAGTCCTGAAACATTGGTTCAAGAAGTAAATTTAGGGGATGAAGAGAACCCTCAAGTAGTCCATTTGGCATCCTGGTTGTGGCATTATCCTAATTTACTACAGAAGGTAACTTCTTTGCTCTTTACCTACAAAAGTGTCTTTGCATGGTCCTACAAAGATCTAACAGGAATACCAGAAGAGCTTGGATTACATCGGATACCCTTGGTTGAGGGAGCTGCGCCTGTAAGAAGTAGGCCATATCGACTCAATCCAAAGTATGCAGAGGCGGTAAAAGCAGAGATTACAAAACTAGAAGAAGCAGGTATAATTGTGCTAGTAGAACATTCCAGGTGGCTTTCTTCTATGGTTATTACATCGGATACCCTTATAGTGGAAAAATAAGGGTATGTGTTGATTTTCGTGCTTTGAAAAAAGTGACTATTCAAGATGGATTTCCTCAGCCCTTCACAGAGCAAGTACTTGAAGAAGTAGCTGGTCACACTTTGTATAGTTTCTTGGATGGCTTTAGTGGCTACAATCAGATAGTGATCCATCCTGATGATAGGGACAAAACTGCCTTTGTCACTCCCTGGGGCACTTATGTCTATACTCGAATGGCTTTTGGTTTGAAGAATGCACCGGCTTCATTTAATAGAACGATGTATCTGATATTGGGCAAATGGTTAACAACCTTTCTACTCATTTTCATGGATGACTTTTCAGTATTTTCAGGTACAGATAGAAGGGCAGCAGTTCAAGATTTCCATGACCATTTGGAAAATCTAAAAGAAATCTTTGAGCAATGTCTCAAAACAGGTTTGAAATTGAATCCTGATAAATGTCACTTTTTGGTCACTAAGGGCACTCTTCTTGGTCACATAGTATCTGCTGAAGGCATAACTGTTGACCCCGCGAAGGTTACAGCTATTCTTTCCATGCCAATTCCACAAAGCCCAAAGGAAGTGCAAAGTTTCTTGGGCCATGCAGGGTATCACAGAAGAATTATTAGGATGTATTCGGAAATTGCTAAGCCCTTGTCAAGGCTTACCAGCAAAAAGATCCCTTTCTCATGGAGTGCTGAAGCCGACAAAGCATTTTGTGAACTAAAGTTGGGGCTATGTACTGCTCCACTTTTAAGTGTTCCTAATTGGTCATTGGAATTTCATGTGCATACAGATGCTAGTCTTCATGTTGTTGGTGCAGTTCTAGCTCAACCATCATCTCACAAAGTGGATAGACCTATCTCTTATGCAAGCAGACTACTCAACCAAGCTGAAAGAAATTACAGTACAACGGAAAGAGAAGGTTTGGCTATTGTATTTGCCCTTCAGAAGTTCCGACATTATCTCCTTGGTGTACATTTCATTGTTATTTCCGATCATCAGCCCTTGAAGTATTTGATAAACAAGCCTAGAGTAGCTGGAAGGATTTGGAGATGGTTACTCCTATTCCAAGAATTTAATTTTGATATTCATATTAAGCCAGGAAAAGAGCACTACATGGCAGATCAAGTGTCCAGGACCGCAATGAGCGAAAAGGCAACAGGTATTAATGATGAACTGGTGGATAGCAATCTTTTTCTAGTAGCAATCCGGACTGGTTGGTATGATGAAATTCTCCATGTTCTGACTACTGGAAAGATCCCAGAACACTTGACACCTGTAGAAAAGAGAAGATTGCTCCTGAAAAACAAAGCATATTCTCTTATAAATGGAAATTTACATAAATACTGTCAAGATGATATATTGAGAAGGTGTGTCTATCCAGAGGAGGTAAATCTTCTGCTAGAGGCTGCACACAATGAAGGACATCTAAAGGGGGAAGAATTGGCTCATAGAATCATCCACAAAGGTTTATGGTGGCCTCATATTTTCAAGGATGCAATCAAGTTTTCTAAAGAATGCAACATCTGCCAGAGGTGTGCTCCCGCGCCAACCAGATGGAATTTCCAACCATTGGTCATATCTACAGGATGGCTCCCATTTGAACGATGGGGTCTTGATTTCATAGGGCCAATTAGCCCAACTGGGCAACCAAGAGGTAAAAAGTATATTTTGATGGCCACATGCTATGCCACTAAATGGATAGAGGCTAAAGCTACTGTGGACTGCACGGCTTTAACAGTAGCTAAATTTATGTATAAAAGTATTTTCTCAAGATTTGGTTGCCCACTGGAAATTACTAGTGACAGGGGCACACATTTTGTAAATCAATTGCTCCAGTTTATATTTGACAGGTACAAAATCTTCCATAAAAAATCTTGTGCCTACTACCCAAGGGCAAATGGCCAAGCAGAAAGCTCCAATAAGATTTTGATCGGACTACTTCGCAAATTATCTTTTGATCATCAAAGCTCTTGGCCACTAGCATTAATTGGTGCAATTTGGGCTTTCAAAACCACGAAGAGGGGAACCACAGGCGAGACTCCATTTCGGTTAGTATATGGGAAAGAGGCATTGGCATCATTTGAGTTTATTATCAGAAAGGAACTAGGAATCAAAACCATTGGAGTTGAACCCCCCATTCAGAGATTGGTGGCATTAGAAGAGTACAGAGAAAGGGCAATGCAGAAACTTCTGGTGACACAAGAAGAGCCCAAGAAATTACATGACAAGTATCTGAGATCGAATGAAGTTCAAGAAGGGTCCATGGTTTTAGTGCATCAAGTCCCGGCAATTTCAACAAAATTGGCACCTAAATGGATAGGACCTTATAAGGTACTCAAGGTATTGCCACATGGCGCAGTGCATCTGGAAGATTTGCAGGGTAAAAGGATTCCCCTAGTCAATATTTCCAGGGTGAAGAGTTATTTGAATTGATTCAAGCAGATGAAATTCACTCCCTGTACATACCATAGTTCTTTCATTTTCTGCAGTACATTTTGAAGGAATAAGCAAATAAAGATATTGCACCGAGACGGTGCAAAAGCTTGATGTGGGGGTCTGTAGTACCTCTTCTCTTTTCCCTTTCTCTCTTTGTGGCATGTGAGCAGTGAGCAGAACCCACTCGCACTCTGAGCATGAAGTCCGAAGAAGATAGAAGAGAATGAGATTAAAAGGAGAGCTCTCAGATGCCCTGGGCTGCATTGGGCTGCAGCTTCAAGGAATGATCCATCCCATTTCATGGACATAATGGTGTTCCGGGCAGTTGTTGCTTTCACTTGTTGATTTCACTCTCATTGCCACCTTGGTTGATTTGTTTATCTCTCTCTTTTTCTCTCTCTTCCTATCTCTCTCCCCCATCTTTTCTCTCAGCTCCCCTCTGCCCCGCAAAACCCCCCCCCTCAGCCTTCCCTGCAAAGCCCCCTCTGACCCCCTTCAGCCCGCAAGCCCCCTCTCGTACCCTCTCTCTCTCCCCCTCTCTCTCTCTCCCCCTCTTTTTTTTTTCTCTCTCTCTCTCTCTCTCTTTCTCTCTCTCTCTCTCTCTCCCTCTCTCTCTCTCTCTCTTTCTTTTCTCACTCTCTTTCTTTTCTCTCTCTCTCTCTCTCTCTCTCTCTCTCTCTCTCTCTCTCTCTCTCTCTCTCTCTCTCTCTCTCTCTCTCTCTCTCTCTCTCTCTCTCTCTTTCTCTCTCTCTCTTTCTTTTCTCACTCTCTCTCAATTTCCCTCTCTCTTTCGGCATATCTCTCTCTCTCTCTCTCTCTCTCTCTCTCTCTCTCTCTCTCTCTCTCTCTCTCTCTCTCTCTCTCTCTCTCTCTCTCTCTCTCTCTCTCTCTCTCTCTCTCTCCTCCCCCATCCCTGCCTTTCTCTCTCTCTCTCTCTCTCTCTCTCTCTCTCTCTCTCTCTCTCTCTCTCTCTCTCTCTCTCTCTCTCTCTCTCTCTCTCTCTCTCTCTCTCTCTCTCTCTCTCTCTCTCTCTCTCTCTCTCTCTCTCTCTCTCTCTCTCTCTCTCTCTCCCACTCCTTCTCTCTCTTCCCCCGCCATCACCGCTGCCCCGCACCCTTCCGCCCTCCGCCCACCTCCCCCGCCCCCTCACCCCGCACCCCTCCGCCCACCACTCCCGCCTACACCGGCCCCTCACCCCGCACCCCTCCGCCCACCTTCCCCGCCTACACCCGCCCCTCACCCCGCACCCCTCCGCCCACCTTCCCCGCCTACACCCGCCCACCACCCCCCGCCATCCCCGCTGCCCCGCACCCTTCCGCCCACCTCCCCCGCCCCCTCACCCCGCAACCCTCCGCACCCTTCCGCCCTCCGCCCACCTCCCCCGCCCCTCACCCCACACCCCTCCGCCCACCTTCCCCGCCTACACCCGCCCACCACCCCCCGCCATCCCCGCTGCACCGCACCCTTCCACCCTCCGCCCACCTCCCCCGCCCCCTCACCCCGCAACCCTCCGCACCCTTCTGCCCTCCGCCCACCTTCCCCGCCCCCTCACCCCGCACCCCTCCGCCCACCACTCCTGCCTACACCCGCCCCTCACCCCGCACCCCTCCGCCCACCTTCCCCGCCTACACCCGCCCCTCACCCCGCAACCCTCCGCACCCTTCCGCCCTCCGCCCACCTCCCCCGCCCCCTCACCCCGCACCCCTCCGCCCACCACTCCCGCCTACACCCGCCCCTCACCCCGCACCCCTCCGCCCACCTTCCCCGCCTACACCCGCCCCTCACCCCGCACCCCTCCGCCCACCTTCCCCGCCTACACCCGCCCCTGATCCCGCACCCCTCCGCCCACCTTCCCCGCCTACACCCGCCCCTCAACCCGCACCCCTCCGCGCAGCTTCGCCGCCTACACCCGCCCCTCACCCCGCAACCCTCCGCACCCTTCCGCCCTCCGCCCACCTCCCCCGCCCCCTCACCCCGCACCCCTCCGCACCCTTCCGCCCTCCGCCCACCTCCCCCGCCCCCTCACCCCGCACCCCTCCGCCCACCACTCCCGCCTACACCCGCCCCTCACCCCGCACCCCTCCGCCCACCTTCCCCGCCTACACCCGCCCCTCACCCCGCACCCCTCCGCCCACCTTCCCCGCCTACACCCGCCCCTGATCCCGCACCCCTCCGCCCACCTTCCCCGCCTACACCGGCCCCTCACCCCGCACCCCTCCGCACCCTTCCGCCCTCCGCCGACCTCCCCTGCCCCTCACCCCGCACCCCTCTGCCCACCTTCCCCGCCTACACCCGCCCCTCACCCCGCACCCCTCCGCCCACCTTCCCCGCCTACACCCACCCACCACCCCCTCCTACACCCGCCCCCTCACCCCCCAGCCCCCTCCCCTCAGCCTCCGGCATCCCTGCCCCCTCACGCACCCGCACCGACACACTCACACCCCCACACAAACACACTCACACGCATCCTCACATACACACACACACCCTCATGTACATGCATGCACACCCAAACATACAAACACACCTGCACATTCTCACTCACACCCACACACCCACACACACACCCATACACACACACACACTTATACTTACATCCCCACACATACACTAATAAACACACGTACACAATCACACACACACACTCATGCATACCCACTCACATCGTGCCACACAGACACTTTCACATACACTCATGCTCGCACACACACACACATACACACTCCCACATTCGCACACACATAAATGAACACACACCCACATACACATGTATGCCAACACACAATCACCCGCACACATTCTCACTCCCTCCGGCACACACACATACACCCACCCCCACACACACACTTTCACACACACACACACTCCAAGCACACACGAAATCCTCCAAGTAATTAAGCAATGGATCCTCATGGGATATATCAAACCTTCAACAGGAGGCCATTCTCATAACAGAGTACTGGAAGCAATGGAGTCAAAGCACCTGAGAAGGATTGTGGCTGAACAATCTACATTTAGAGATAGATGGTGAATTGATGGTATCATTAAGACTCTATTTGTTCCTTATTGTCGTGGCAAGCACGCAAGATTGAATTTGACCTCAAATGGGAGCCTTGAAAAGCACATCTACATTCCATGATAATTTGCTTTTGCACTTCCAAAGTGTACGGGGCCCTTCATTTGAATTGCTAGGATTAAACAGGGCGGGTGAAAAGGTAAAAGGTAATTGTTAGAAGTGAAAGTGGAATTGCCAGCAACCATTCACGGCGACTACCTATCTTTGTGGATCCAGTTCAAATCAAGGGAATATTTGGCCTACCCCTTCAATTTTGGGCATTCCACCGGTGCGTGATCAATGGACGTGAAGATTCGGCAAGGCCTCTTGGCCTATTGAGACCTATAAAAGCAATGGATTTGTGCTCATTAGGGTACAACAATTTTAGAGATACAGTGGTTCGTACATACGTGCAGAAGTCCTCTCTTGCACTTTGTGGTTTCAAGCCTATTGTAGGAGCTACTCTGTAGTGTGGATACAGAGGGTAGGCTTCTCAGTGCAGGGCTATGAGCACAATAGTGTAAGAGAGTGGCTTGGATTTTGTTCTTTTCTGTGAGTCAGTGTGGTTGTTAAGCTCTATTCTCTTGAAAAATTCTTTACCATTTGTATTGTTCTGGGTTAGTCTGCATATAATTGGCCCCTTGAGCGGAAGGGAAGACTCTGTTGCATTGTGCTTATTTACTTTAGAGTGGCATGTTAGCCCTAAGCTTGCACATTTGAGCATCACTTTGCCCAACCTTGTAATCACCTTATTTGAATCAGGAAGTGTACGGTCTTCTTGGTCATTTGTTGTCCATATTTCCGAAGTATTTACCACTCTGTGCAATCCGTGTTATCTACCTGCTCACAGAAATGTTAAAGGGTATACTTCCCTAAAGAGAACCCCCCTTGAGTAGGCGACGTACTGGAAGTGTTAATCCTTAATCTTTACTCTTATTAAAAGCGGATACCCCAGTACCTCCTCTACATGATCTAAATCAAAAAGGGTATAAGTTTTATAATCCAAGTACTCAAGGCTTTATTTTTGGCAGAGATGTTCTCTTTGATGAAAACAACTCTTGGTTTGAAGATGATTGTAGAAAATTCAGGTTACCTTATGACCTAGAGGAGGACTTTGCAACACTACAAAAGGTAAATGATCAACAACATGAAGACACAAGTGACTATGATGATGATCAAAAGACATCAAAGAGGAACATGAATGCATGGAACAACAAAGGCAAAGCGAAGATGCAAGAGTTGAGAGACATTGAAGAACTCCCTCAACAAGTAATAGGAAGTCAACTAGGTAAAGGAAGAATCCAGAAAGGTATAGATTTGACACTTCTTTGGTCACTATGCATTCAATCTATAGTGTCTAGGATATCAACTCAGAGGATCCATCAACATTTGAAGAAGCCAACAAGAAATCAGAATGGAGAGAATCAATGAAGGAAGAGATACAAGCACTCCAAGAGAACTAGACTTGGGACCTAGCTCCCAAGAAACAATCCATGAAGATTATTGGATCTAGGTGGCTCTATAAGGTAAAAAAAGAATTCAGATGGTTCAATAAATAGGTATAAATCAAGGCTTGTCGCTAAAGGGTTTGCTCAAACCCAAGGCATTGATTATGAGGAAACTTTCTTTCCTGTGGCAAAGATGCCAACAATCAGAGTTCTCATGAGTATAGTTGCTTCAAGGAGTTGAAGCCTCTATTAGATGGATGTAAAAAATGCAGTCTTAAGTAGATGGACTTCAAAGGGAGTGTACATGGCAAAACCTCTTGGATTTGTTGATGAGTCATAGCCTGAGTATGTATGCAAACTCAAAAAATCTCTTTATGGACTCAAGCAATCCCCTATAGCTTGGAAACATAGGCTTGTCACATTCTTGCACAACAAAGGATTAAAATTGCGCAAGGTTGATTCTTCACTATTCATTAAGAAGAATAACTCTGAAGTTATATATTTGTGTGTGTATGTAGATGGTATCATTCTTATAGGTGATGATATAGATGGAATCACAAAGATCAAAGCTCAAATGAAAGAGGAACTCAAGATAAGTGACCTTCAATTGCTCCCTTATTTTCTTGGCTTGGATGTTGTCTACAAAGATCAAGGAATGTTCTTGACCCAAAGGAAGTACATTAAAGATATGATTGCAAAATTCAAAATGCAAGACACTAAGATTGCAGGTACTCCCATGGAGGTCAATCACAAGTTAAGTGCTCATGAAGGGGAACCAATTGATGATATTACAAGCTACCAAAGTCTACTTGGAAGCTTGAGCTATGCCACCCTCACTAGGGTAGATATTTGCTATGAAGTAAGAGTGCTTAGCCAACTCATGCACACTCCTTGGAAACCTCACATGAATGCAGCCAAAAGGATATTGAAATATCTAAAAGAAACAATTAATGAAGTTCTATATTATCCTTATACATCTGATTTAAATGTGAAGCTCTTCACTGATGCAGATTGGGCACGATCACAGGATAATAGGAGAAGCACATCTGGATATCTATCTTTTGCACATAGAAAGCTCATTTCTTGATCCTCAAGGAAGCAACCTACTTTAGCTCTTTCCTCAACTGAAGTTTAATATAGAGGTTTGGCAAATGCAACACAAGAAGCAATGTGGATCAAGACCCTTTACATAGATTTAGGGTTGGATTTTGGCACTCCATTTATATTTGGAGATAATATGAGATCACTACATTTAGTTGCTAATCCCTGTTTTCATGCTAGAACTAAGCATATAGAGGTTCACTATTACTTTGTTAGGGAAAATATTGCCATCAAGGAGATACACTTGTCATATGTATCTACACATATGGAATGTGCAAACATCATTACTAAATCACTTCATGGAAGCAAGCTCAACAAGTCTAAATCCATGATTGGATTGCAAGAAATACCTATGTAATGAAAACTCAAGCATCTTAGTTTTGAGGGGGAGCTTGTGGTACATTTGGCAAGCCTTGATGCTTGACAAAATATCAAGGTTTACCTCATAAAGGCTTGAGTTACTACTCATAAGACATATATGCACAGCTCTTGAAAAAGCAATGAGATTAAACACTTGAGATAAATGTGAAAAGAGATGATTGAAGGAACCTTGTGACCTTACAAGATGAAAATGATACCCACCTATTAGTTGAAATCAAATCAGTTAAGATCCTAAAAGGTAGGATCACTTTTAGGTGGCAGATTGGAAGTTCAAAATTCACCTCATAGATATAAAAAACACATGACTTCTAAGTTGCACGTAGAACAGACAGAAGAAAGACTCATTGAGCTTCAAGCTTGTGGCTACACTAAGGGCACACATATATGTGTAAGTCTACGTCATCTCCTTTGTATCATACAGTCATAATTACACACATTTGATTTAGTTAGTGCAAGTCATTTCATGTGTACTATTCTCTACAGTTAAGACTACATTTAACTGATCTTGTTTCAACAATTTCTCTCTATATACTCATCCAATTGATGTGATTGGACCTTCTATATGTTTCCACTATGTTTTTGTTAGATATCAATTCTCATATCATTTGGCTCATTAGATTGTCAGATACATTCTCTACAAGACACCTATGTTTTCTCATGGTCATCTTCCTCGAACATCGAGATTACACCCCCAACTTCTTAATAATATTTCTCACCGTGTACTCATCATGCATTATTGAAACAACTTCTATTAGGAAGCTTATTCAATTATCTATTTCCAAAATCTCTTAGGTCAATTACAGTCAGTGAGTGAGCACTCACTAAATTTATGAGAAGAACCAAATCCATAAATAGCAAGTTTTTTGGAATCCTTCAACCTTGAAAGTTATGTTTTTTTTTACATAACTCTTTGAAGTTGATGCTCCATGGTACATTGTGGATCCAAATTCCCATTTGGCAGGCTAAAGGTGTCTACTAAGGTAAGTTGAAGCAACTTTGGTAAGTGTAGAGTAGGATCTATGCAGCACCACGTCATCTTTGGAGTGTATCCAATTATCTCCTCACAACTACTTGATTCATAATAAGTAGAACTCAATTGATCACCATCTGTGAATACCTTGATCCATGGTTCCCTTTTATTTTAGATTTACGTCTTCCCATTTCTTTGCAGATTTTGTTGATGATCTTCGAGAGAAGAAGTTTTTAAGTTTGATTTGCACTATATTTATTGACATGTAGTCCTCGATTCTTGATTTTCTTTGGGTCTTTGAGCTTCTTCCAAATTCTGTTAAGGACTACCCATTCTAGCTCTTTGCATTTCTTTGCGAATTCTTATGATGATCTTTGAGAGAATAAGCTTTTATTTTTTTTGTTCTTCTTTTATCGACATGTAATCCAATGATAGGAAGTAGGTGTACGGTTTTCTCCATAGTCCTCTATCATGTAGTTGTTTGATGTATGACAGATCCAATACTTCACATTTACAATGACTTGGCTGCAAGCACTAGAGAATATAGAGTCTTGAGAAACTACATGTAGTCCTCGATTTTTGATCTTTGTTGGCTCTTTAAGGGGCCTTTGAGCTTGTCCCTACTGAGGACTCGAGAGAGTTTTCATCAAAGTTCATTGAATTGGAATAGAAGAATCATTGTTGCTAAGGGTCAAATCGGTGGTATGCTTTGATGCCATACATGTCACCATGTCCAACGAAAAGTGTGTGGTTGATGGTGGGATCCAACTTGGATCATTACGTTTTCAAGGTGAAAGCATAAGCTTGACACCTTAATAGTCGAAGGTGTTCGAGGTTGAGATGATGGCCTATCTAATGAAAGTATGGCAAGTCAATCGATTGTGGTACTATGTTTCACACATCGCTTGCTATGGCAATGGCTTCTTGCTGAAAAAGTTTGGTGTGTCAAACTGTTGAAAAGATAGCTACTATTTCTTGAAGGAGAGATCCATTCTTTCATTAGGCCACTCCATTTTGGTGTGGAGCATGTGTCACATTAAATTGTTGTTGTATTCTGTCGTCATTGTAGAATTTCTTGAAGGTTACATATATATTCTCTCCTCCATTATCATAACAAATAATTTCAATGGGAATGTTCTGTTAACATAGAGTTTTGTTGTAGTAATCCTTGAAATGTGATAAAACTTTAGATTTTTGTTTGAGAAAAAATACCATTGTATACTTGCTAGAATCATTGATGATGTTAAGAAAGTAGGATTGGACAGTAAGTGAAACACTATCCATGGGGCCATATAAGTCTCTATGGACAAGTTCATGCAGTTCAGAGCTTTATGTAGAGGATAATATGAAAGGTTTATGAGAATACTTTCCCATAAGGCATCCTTCAGAGAGATCGATCAAGGTCATGTGTGAGGACATTCCATGACAAAATTTGTTTTGCACCATTTGCTAAAGGGTGCTACCATTGATGTGGCCAAGTCCATAGTTCCACACAAGTATGCTTGCGGCCTTTGTTAAATGGTTGAAGACCATGGATGATAAGCATAGTGTGGCATGATCTGCTTGTTTTCTAAATGGTATAGGATAA
This sequence comes from Ceratopteris richardii, assembly GCA_020310875.1. NCBI lineage: Eukaryota > Viridiplantae > Streptophyta > Polypodiopsida > Polypodiales > Pteridaceae > Ceratopteris > Ceratopteris richardii. The sequence goes on along the minus strand of CM035421.1, from coordinate 132,739,946 downwards.
AGGTTATGTACTTAAGGAAGCTTGAGAGCTTCATATTGCCCATAGAATAACTTAAAATTAGTCACACAATAAGTGTGCAAAAATTTCACAAATGATATAGATACAATGGTAGCAAATACAAGATAAGGATGTGTGTATGTCCAAGAATGTGGTAGATACTTTTAAATGTCATAGTGATATGGCTAGAGAGTTGAATGGTGAGGTTTCCCATATTGAGAGCTTGAAGTGACTACTTGTCCCCCGTGTAGATATGAACCCAATTACATATCCTTCTTTAGTTTTCAAGCCATCCTTTTGATGGTTTCATCTGATGAGTAGCTCGAGTGTCAACTAGCCATTGAGGAGCATCTTTGACAACCTAATTTTTGTTTTGCACCATTTGCTAAAGGGTGCTACCATTGATGTGGCCAAGTCCATAGTTCCACACAAGTATGCTTGCGGCCTTTGTTAAATGGTTGAAGACCATGGATGATAAGCATAGTGTGGCATGATCTGCTTGTTTTCTAAATGGTATAGGATAAAGGTTATGTACTTAAGGAAGCTTGAGAGCTTCATATTGCCCATAGAATAACTTAAAATTAGTCACACAATAAGTGTGCAAAAATTTCACAAATGATATAGATACAATGGTAGCAAATACAAGATAAGAATGTGTGTATGTCCAAGAATGTGGTAGATACTTTTAAATGTCATAGTGATACGGCTAGAGAGTTGAATGGTGAGGTTTCCCATATTGAGAGCTTGAAGTGACTACTTGTCCCCCGTGTAGATATGAACCCAATTACATATCCTTCTTTAGTTTTCAAGCCATCATTTTGATGGTTTCATCTGATGAGTAGCTCGAGTGTCAACTAGCCATTGAGGAGCATCTTTGACAAGACCTATATGCAAATTTTTGTTAGATAGATTTGAAGCAAAACGTTGTGGGTCTTTGACATTCCGTGAAGAGTCCTCCTCATGTTGAATTTGTTCATTTTCAGCATGGGGTTGAGGCCATCAATACTATTTTGTCAAGTCATTTTGTGTGACACTCTTTTTCAATGTGACCTTGGCAACCACAATAGTCATAGATAGTGGGTGTGGATGCATGTGGGGTGGGCTTGGTAGAAGAGGATTAAGGCTTACCATATGTGCCCCTTGAGAAGTGGTGGTGATGCCCTTGTATTTTGAGTTCACTGGTTGTGGAGGAGGATTGAATTTTTCGCATGGTATCTTCTTGCAACATGTGTGGTGTGACAGTTTCAATGGACAAGCCAATAACAGAGGCTTGAGTGGTGATGAATGGCTGCTAAAAGGATGGTAAGCCAGTGAGAAGGAGCATGATTTACAGGGAATAATCCAATGTGACACCTGATAGGAGTGCATTGTCCTTAAGGGTAAATTAGTTATCGAGAGAATGAGTTCCAGATTGATGTTTGAATAGTGTAGTAGTTAGGAGACATTTGAGAGATGTGACACAAGTGATGAGGTTCTTGTGGTGGTAGTATGACCTCAGGGTACTCGACATGGTGGTGGAGGTTATGTAGAGTCAAATGATCCTAGCTTGATAATCCCCTAGTTCAAAGAGGATTTCTACTTGCACCTATAGATCCTTTGTCTTCTAGTCATCTAGGTTAGATGATCCGTCAGCTTGTTTGGGCATCATTCCCAAGACTACATCCCATACTGATGCACGCTTTAGAAGGAAAGTGAGTCGCATGGCCCATGTAAGGTAGTTGGTACAATTACATTTCTCGATTAATTTTTATACCTTTGTATAGTTGAAGGTATACAAGCCTATGGATAGTGCACAATGCTGCTATCCGGATTAGGAGAGGGCAAGGACTACTTGAGAGCTTGAAGTGACTACTTGTCCACCGTGTAGATATGAACCCAATTACATATCCTTCTTTAGTTTTCAAGCCATCATTTTGATGGTTTCATCTGATGAGTAGCTCGAGTGTCAACTAGCCATTGAGGAGCATCTTTGACAAGACCTATATGCAAATTTTTGTTAGATCGATTTGAAGCAAAACGTTGTGGGTCTTTGACATTCCGTGAAGAGTCCTCCTCATGTTGAATTTGTTCATTTTCAGCACGGGGTTGAGGCCATCAATACTATTTTGTCAAGTCATTTTGTGTGACACTCTTTTTCAATGTGACCTTGGCAACCACAATAGTCATAGATAGTGGGTGTGGATGCATGTGGGGTGGGCTTGGTAGAAGAGGATTAAGGCTTACCATATGTGCCCCTTGAGAAGTGGTGGTGATGCCCTTGTATTTTGAGTTCACTGGTTGTGGAGGAGGATTGAATTTTTCACATGGTATCTTCTTGCAACATGCGTGGTGTGACAGTTTCAATGGACAAGCCAATAACAGAGGCTTGAGTGGTGATGAATGGCTGCTAAAAGGATGGTAAGCCAGTGAGAAGGAGCATGATTTACAGGGAATAATCCAATGTGACACCTGATAGGAGTGCATTGTCCTTAAGGGTAAATTAGTTATCGAGAGAATGAGTTCCAGATTGATGTTTGAATAGTGTAGTAGTTAGGAGACATTTGAGAGATGTGACACAAGTGATGAGGTTCTTGTGGTGGTAGTATGACCTCAGGGTACTCGACATGGTGGTGGAGGTTATGTAGAGTCAAATGATCCTAGCTTGATAATCCCCTAGTTCAAAGAGGATTTCTACTTGCACCTATAGATCCTTTGTCTTCTAGTCATCTAGGTTAGATGATCCGTCAGCTTGTTTGGGCATCATTCCCAAGACTACATCCCATACTGATGCACGCTTTAGAAGGAAAGTGAGTCGCATGGCCCATGTAAGGTAGTTGGTACAATTACATTTCTCGATTAATTTTTATACCTTTGTATAGTTGAAGGTATACAAGCCTATGGATAGTGCACAATGCTGCTATCCGGATTAGGAGAGGGCAAGGACTACTTGAGAGCTTGAAGTGACTACTTGTCCACCGTGTAGATATGAACCCAATTACATATCCTTCTTTAGTTTTCAAGCCATCATTTTGATGGTTTCATCTGATGAGTAGCTCGAGTGTCAACTAGCCATTGAGGAGCATCTTTGACAAGACCTATATGCAAATTTTTGTTAGATCGATTTGAAGCAAAACGTTGTGGGTCTTTGACATTCCGTGAAGAGTCCTCCTCATGTTGAATTTGTTCATTTTCAGCACGGGGTTGAGGCCATCAATACTATTTTGTCAAGTCATTTTGTGTGACACTCTTTTTCAATGTGACCTTGGCAACCACAATAGTCATAGATAGTGGGTGTGGATGCATGTGGGGTGGGCTTGGTAGAAGAGGATTAAGGCTTACCATATGTGCCCCTTGAGAAGTGGTGGTGATGCCCTTGTATTTTGAGTTCACTGGTTGTGGAGGAGGATTGAATTTTTCACATGGTATCTTCTTGCAACATGCGTGGTGTGACAGTTTCAATGGACAAGCCAATAACAGAGGCTTGAGTGGTGATGAATGGCTGCTAAAAGGATGGTAAGCCAGTGAGAAGGAGCATGATTTACAGGGAATAATCCAATGTGACACCTGATAGGAGTGCATTGTCCTTAAGGGTAAATTAGTTATCGAGAGAATGAGTTCCAGATTGATGTTTGAATAGTGTAGTAGTTAGGAGACATTTGAGAGATGTGACACAAGTGATGAGGTTCTTGTGGTGGTAGTATGACCTCAGGGTACTCGACATGGTGGTGGAGGTTATGTAGAGTCAAATGATCCTAGCTTGATAATCCCCTAGTTGAAAGAGGATTTATACTTGCACCTATAGATCCTTTGTTTTCTAGTCATCTAGGTTAGATGATCCGTCAGCTTGTTTGGGCATCATTCCCAAGACTACATCCCATACTGATGCACGCTTTAGAAGGAAAGTGAGTCGCATGGCCCATGTAAGGTAGTTGGTACAATTACATTTCTCGATTAATTTTTATACCTTTGTATAGTTGAAGGTATACAAGCCTATGGATAGTGCACAATGCTGCTATCCGGATTAGGAGAGGGCAAGGACTTAAAGACTAAGTGGTGACTATGTGGAAGGTAGCGAGCACTGTCCCTGACAGCATACTATGATAGCATGTTGAAAATGAAAGTTCATAGACAGGAGGAAAGATATTTCAAGAAGGAAAACTAGAACTAGAAACACTATTGCGAATAGGAGTTTAAATAACAAAGTAAGGCAGGAAAGCCATTGCCTAAGCGAGTGGTATTGCCGGGATATGGTCATGGTCCAAGTAGAGGGCTGAAGAGGCATTATGTCAATTGGTTGAGCCAATGGTCTGCTCTAACCTTTTTGTGATAGGTTACTTTTTTTTGTTTTTACATAGATGACTTCGAAGGAAAAATTCCATTGATCTCGTCTCATCTACTTATTCATCAATTGATGTAGATAACCATAGAAAGCGCACTAGATAAAAGGACCACTACTATCCATGGGGAAGAGGAGAAGGCAAAAACTTCCCCAAGTAGAGCTTGACTTCATGATGTAACATAAGGAGCATATAGAGGCTTTACCAGATTCGGATGCTTTACCAGATCCGCACCACTAACGCATTTCTTACAGCAATTGGGGGGGGGGGGGGGGGGGGGCACCACAGATGTTTCTTTTTTTGATGTTGGCCCATATCCTCCTCTATAATATCTTCCACATCAAAATGGGTATCTCATTTTTTATAAGCAAGGTTCAAGAGATTCTGAAACCTGAGATCACATCTAATCTAAGAGCGAATCATGCACCACTTTTGTTAAAAACTTGATGGAAGTCTAGATTTCTTTTCACTCTCAGAGGATCCTTAACTATTATTATTATTTTTGGCAATTTACCACTCCAAGCCCTCCAAACAAAGGAGATTTTTGACAATGAGGATGCAAGTTTTTGACTCATGCTACCTGACATTTATTCTGTATGTTAAAAAGGCTCCACCCTAAAGTTTTGATCAATATCCAGATTGAAGTTAAAAGGCTCCAAAGGTTCTTCCAATGATGAAAGCCTTTGTTTTTAGCACCTCTCAATGCTCTAGACGTGCTCTCTTTCAAGGTTGTGGATTATCTGGTGCGTGTACTAAAGGCCTTCATTTCATTTTACCCTTTCCAACGTATCATACAATATCCAACCCCTTTATCATAAGCAGAAATGGTGAAAACAAAAGCGTGATACAAAAGAGTCATAAAATCAGGCTCTTTCGAGGTAGAGATTCCACCAAAACAAAGGACATCGTGCTTTCTGAAAACAAGATTTGCCCAAGGTGATTCATCATTGCCCCAGCCTTGAATCATCCATTTGGCTATCATCTTATTGGTTCAGCCTTCGACATCTAAAATACCCTCTCTTGTTGGTATCTCCATGTCACTCCGACTCCAAGAACCCAAGAAGTAGATGATAGAGGAAATACGGAACGTGTTGATCATCATCTCCAATCCATCCACATTAAGTTCCATACCCTTCTAGTAAAGCAGTTCGTTCTCAATCTTGGCTAGCACTTAGTCCAATCCCTAGCACATTAAGATAACAAATCGCATTGAAATGGCCAATAAACGAAAAACTTTCCCGCAATGGAGCTCCTAACATCTTTGAGACCAAAACAAAACTTAGGTGTGGACCGGTAAGGGATCTGAATTCCATTTTTGAATGGTTGATACTAGATATGGAGGACTCAATAAACAATTTCATGGAAATTCCAAAAGCAAGAAATACATCCGGTGTCATTTAGAAGAAACCCATTTGTGTCATCGGCAGTCTCCGGAACAACTGAAAGTGGTACAAAGCGGACAGAGAGAGGGAGCCTCAATATGCCCCGACTATCAAGGAAATGAGCATAGCCTATCAGCCATGTGGTACCCTTGCGTGATGCCAGAGTGTTCTCCCTTACAACTGTCCTGATAGTTCGGATCTTCTTCTCCGCATTGTGAAATATGGTGTGGGTCCGAGTGACATCAATAACCCAACTTCTTGAATAAGAATAATAATCCCATAGGCCTGTCCAGGCAACGAATTCTCTTTACCATTTGAAGAAAGAAGTTGCTCTATTCCTTACTATTAAATCATCTCTGAAAAAATGTGCAGTGCGGAGTCGTCGTCATCGAAGGAAACTTTTCGGAGAAGAAGATAATACATTGAATCAGAAAATTGGCCAACTTGTGCTTTAAATTATGAAAGTTAGAGATAGTGACAATGAAGGCTTTAAATTATGAAATTATGAAACGCTCACGAGAAAGTGACAATGAAGGCTTAAAAACTTTTCACTCCTTTCATCGGGACCCATTTGATTCTCGGCCTATGGTTCTCCAAAGTGAACACATTGTGGTGTCTAAAAGGCGTTGGGGGTTTTAAGGATCATAGATGCTTCCCGCTAGACATACTAGGGTTTTCTCGATGCAACAATCTTGGGGAGACTTATCCAAAAAATAATACATATATTTCCTTCCAAATATTCTAAAGCTCCCCAAACGGGGGAGATCGTTGCCAATGAGGACGCGGGATTTTGACTCATCCTACCAATTTATTCTGTATGTTAAAAGAATCTACTCTGAAGTTTTGATCAGAGGATCCACTCTGAAGTTAAGAGGCTCCAAAGGTTCTTCCACCGATCAAAGGCTTTTTTCAATAACCTTTTAGTGCTCTAGACGTTTTAGTCCCCTTCCACATTTTCAATTCTCACTATCAAGACCCAAATAGAGTCCTGGTGCCTAATTTCTATAGCTCACTAGTACAAAAGGCCTTCATTTTATTCCACCCTTTCCATAAGCATCATACAATATCCATTAGTTTAACCATATTCTATGAATCATAGGTTAGAATTTGGAAGAAGCTCAAAGACAAAGCCAAGATCAGAATTGAAGACTACGTGTCGATAAAAGCAATTCAAAGATAAATAGAAAAAAGGTAGTCTTTGAGCTGTTTCCAAGAAGCTATAGATCATGCAAAATGGTTGAGAAGTGAGTGATATATGATCAAGCAAAGTTCACTGTTCTCAGTAGTCAGAGCTGAGAAGTAGAAAGAGATGATCAATGATGTATATCTATTATAAAAGATGATTTTACAAGATCATTGGCATTATGATGATGCTCAATGATGGTATTTTAGGTGAGCTATGGTGTAAGTCACTTAGCTACTACAAATAATCAGAAAAGAAATGTCAATGAGGTCACACTAAACCACGAGTTTTACATTTATATAAGGAGCTTCTCACTTAGTTTGAATTTGAAATTCAAACTTGGCTCCATCTATAAAAGTAATTCCTATGATTGAGGAGTTATTCTCTGTTGGAAAACTCGTAGGTAATGTCTTTGCCAAATCCACAAAATTTAAGCTTACAAGATGCTCTCAATGATTTATCCTTTCACAAATGGTAAATGAACCAATGTTACAAGCAATTGTTCACATGCTTCATCAAGTAGTCACACCTATCTTTTTACCATGCCTAGCCAAATGTGAAGGCTTGGACATTTGTACCAACAGCTCCCCCTCAAGCCAAGCATCTTGGTTTGCACTTCTTCCCGAATCTTCTTAAATGTCGTGCAATCCAATCATGATTTTAAACGTGCAAAGTTTAGTACCATCAAGTGCCTTCGTTAACAAATCTGCACATTGCATATTTGTGGATGAATTTCTATCCTCAATAGCTTCTCTCTAACATAATGATAATGCACTTCTATATGCTTGGTTCTTGCATGATATATAGGATTGGCTGCAACATGCAAAGAACTTGTGTTGTCACCAAAGATCATAGGTGAATGAGTGTGGAAGTCCAAAATTTGAATATAGAAATCTAATCCAAATGTATTCTTGTGTGGCATTTGCTAATCCCCTTTATTCAGCCTTTGTTGAAGATAGAGCAATAGTAGGTCGTATCTCGCAAGACCATGAGATGGGCTTATCACCTCCAAAACATAAATATCTAGAAGTACTCCTTCTATCATCCTTACATCCTGCCCAATGTGCATCTGAATATAATTTAATGTCCAAATTTGATGTGTATGGGAAGTAAAGTCCTTGGTTTTGTGTACCTTTCAGACACTTCAAAATGCTTTTAGCAGCTTCCAAGTGAGGTGCTCTAGGTTTATGCATGAATTGACTTAGAACACTTACTCCATAACAACTGTCAATCCTTGTCAAGGTTGCATAGTTTAGACTTCCAACTATGCTTTGATAGCCTGCAATGCCTTCAAGAAAAGCACCTTCATGAGCACTCAATTTATGATTTACCTCCATAGGAGTACTAGCTATCTTTGCATTCTCCACCTCGAACTTCCTTACCTTCTTTATAATTCTCTCTAGCCGGCTTATCCATTCTTTGAGTAACTTTATGATACTTGGAATATGAGCTTTATAAATTGATATTGGACATTTCTATCCTCTTCCTTATCAATAGAGCTTAGTTTCTTCATGCTCAAAATGATAAAGTGGCGACTCTATAAGGGTTTCATAACATTGAGGATGGTTATTATATAAACAATTCATAAATTAAATGGATTTCATGCCATTTTTAAATGTTGTTCTTACAAGTTCACTCGCATTACTGATTACCGTTTTCGCTAATAAAGGTTGACTTAAAAATGACTAGTTAAGAAAAATCATCATGGAGTAAGGAGAGATGTTCTCCTCTTAAATCTTCTATTTTTTCCTGGACGATTTGCCTATTAAGCATTTTCATTTGATATTTAAATTCTATCAATTATCACTCTTCCTTTGATAGACTTCAAACAAATAATTCTTGGCATGTTTCGCTTGAATGTCTTGAGCACTGTATTTTTTTTAGTCGACATGATTTGTTCTATACGCTGCTTTGGCAGAATTATATCTTTGTCTCCTCTCCTCTCTCTCTCTCTCTCTCTCTCTCTCTCTCTCTCTCTCTCTCTTACACACACATATAGATACATAGATCCAAATCAGAGAAGAGAAAAACAAATGATCCTCATATCACGAGTGAGCTAATTTGACTGAGGCTAGAAACGTTGATCATCTTCATTTGCGCACGTGTGGCATGGCGCATGTGTGTGCGTAAAAACGACGTGGTAGAATATCTTCATTCCTATGAGTTTCCTACATGGCCCATAGTTTATTAGATTCCATTATGCACAAAGTACTTTTGCTATATTTTCCTTCATCCGAATTTAAATTGGACTACGCACATTTGAGTTTCCATTGAATTTGAGTTGACCAATCATCTTTAACTTGAACTAGTTGATCCACAATAAGTAGAATTCAGTTGATCATCATCTTTGAATACCTTGATTCATAGTTTCCTTTTATTTCAGATTTAACTCTTCGCGTTTCTTTGCGGATTCTGTTAATGATCTTCGAGAGCAAAAGTTTTTGTGTTTGCTTTGAACTGCATTTATCGACATGTAGTCCTCGATTCTTGATCGTTGCTGGGTCTTTGAGGGTCTTCTAGATTGTACCTTATGACTGATAGAATATGATTAAGCTATTTCTTCTTTCATTTCTCTGACTTTGTTGATATATTCTTGGTGTTCTTTTGATGTCGTCTTGAACTTTTTGCTGTTGGGGTCTTTCATTGATAGCAGAATGGGCCAAGTCTTTCGTCAAAAAAAGTTTTGAAGTTTTGAAGTTTCTTTTGCATTGTTGCTGTAGAAATAGTTAAACTTAACAATCAGAGAAAAATCATTACAAATAGAGAGAAGCACTCTGATTTTCACGCTACCATGATAGAAGATTAGTTTACCTTCCCGAGCTGTCTGCTTTGATACGCGGCGTGCATCTTATTATTTTCCATTGTTTTTCTCTCTGTTTCTCAAGATTTTGTATTCTATCATGGTTTCAGCCAGGCCATTGCAAATGTGAAGTATTGGGTCCGTCATACATCAAACAACCACACGACAGAGGACTCAGGAGAAAAACTTACACCTAGCTACTTCCATGTGTAAAAGATATGATTAGTGATACATCAAAACTCTAAAGGACAAATGATTTTGAAGAGAAACATCCACTTAATCTGTCTCATTTGCTTATTCATCGATTCATCTAGATAATCATGGAAAGGGCTCAAGATAGAAGGAAAACTGCTGGTATGCAGTTGCGATGGCGCACCATTCATGGTAATTAGAACCTTGCCAGATAATCATTTAGGAGTGCAGGTGTGCAAAGTATAGGTGTCCATGTCTCGCAGGTGGGTTAGTTTGGCACTAGCCTCTAGAGGTGGAGGTCTTGTGTTCAACCCCCCTCATATGTATTGGTTTTGGCCATTTTAAAATACTTATAGCCTTGTTTAAGCCTTGGTTTCTAGAATACAGAAGGTGTCGTGGGGACTATGCCCATTCTCTTGTAAAATTGTTCTTTCAAAGTTAAAGCTTGGAGTGAGGGGTCCAGTGGGTACTATATATGCTCATTCAGTTGTACAATTGTTCTTTACTTTTTGTTGTTTCAAAGTTAAAGCTCAAAGGAGTAGAGGATCCCCTGGGTACTATGTCCATTTAGGTGTACAATTGTTCTTTCGAAAGCTTTGGGGAATAGGGGCTTGTTGAACGTCCATTAAAAAATCAAATAATAGCATTCTAGACGACAAGATCAAGCTGATTTCCGGGTCCAACTATGGGTGTCATTATGTTTGTATGGGTAGAGAGTAGAACGTACATATTAGCAGGGGGAATGGATTTATCAAAGGTGTCATTGTTTCTCGTTTCGTGCACTCATTTGAATTTCGACCTTCCCCTTCTCGTTGAAACCTTTTTTCTCACTCATGTTAGCTACAAGTAGCTATTGATAGCAATAACCCAACTGGTTGAACAAGAAGAATGATTCCAAAGGCCTGTTACCAGGCAACAAATCATCTTTACCATTTTAAGAAAGAAGCTTCTGCATTCCTTACTACTAAATGATCTCTGAAATAATGAGAAGTGCGGAGTCGAAGGAAAATGCGTGAACTTTATCGGGCAGATTCTACATGATTATAAATCCTCTCGATTCTTAGAACGTGTTATAAATCAAAACTTTCAGAATTTCCAAAAGCGTGACATTGAGATAGAGGCATTTGCATTAAGCATGGCTTAATTATTCTTTTATCAATGACCAAAGTACCATTGTCGCTGCACGATTTCTTTATCTATCTAGTACTTCAATAACCCCATTGACGATAACCTCACATTTCTTACTCTAATAAGCATTAAAAAGATCACGAATACCTACAATTCCATGTGAGATTCCAGGATGAGATCAACATCGACCTAGAGATGCATTGCTATAGTTTCCATAACGGACATGAGCATTTTGTATCTCGTTGCAATTAATGTTCATCTGTGACTACAACAGCTACTTGTAGTTAAGCTGAGTGAAAGGAAAGGTTTCGGTGAGAAGCGGAAGGTCGAAATTCAAATGAGAGCACAGAACGAGATACACTGACATTTTCGCTATACCCACTCTCTCCCCTGTGAACATCTCTCCCCTGTGAACATGTATGTTCTACTCTCTACCCATACAAAGAGAGTGAAACCCGTAGTTGGGCTCTCTTGTCATCGAGAATACTACTAAATGATTTTGTGGCAAGGTTCTAATTATCATGAATGGTGCCCTTCCAATGGTTATCTACATCAATCGATGAATAAGTAGATGTGACGAAATAAGTGTAAGTTTTTCTCCGGAGTCGTATGTCGTTTAGAGGTTTGATGTATGACCGATCATACCCTTTACATATGGGACAGGCTGCAAGCACGAGGGGAAACAAAGTAGATGAGAGGAAGTAGGTGTCAGTTTTTCTCCGCAGTCCTCTGTCGTGTAGTTGTTCGATGTATGACGGATCCAATAGTTTCCATTTTCAACAACATGGCGGCAACTACAAAAGAAGAACAATGGAATAGAGCGAAAAACAATGGAAAATAATAAAACGCTTGGCTTGTTTGAAAACAGACAGCTCGAGAAGGTAAACTAATTTTCTATCGTCGTACAATGAAACTCAGAGTACCTCTTTCTCTCTCTCTATATATTTGTAATGATTTTCGTCCGATTGTTATATCTTAATAATTTCCGCACCAACAATGGAAAGAAACTTTGAAACATTTTTTACATGAATTTTTTTTTATTTTTATTTTTATTTTTTTTTATGAAAGACTTCGCCCATCGTGCTACCGATTAAAGACCCCGACAGGAAAAAGTCCAAGACCACATCAAAAGAAGAACAGAAATATATCAGCAAGCTCAGAGCAATGACAAAAATAGGTCAGAACAAGGTTAGAGCAATGACCAAGAAGCATAAGTTACAATCTGGAAGAAGCTCAAAGTCGTAGAAAATATCAAGAATTGAAGACCACATGTCGATAAAAGCAATGAAAACTTATTCTCTCGAAGATTATCAACAGAATTCACAAAGAAACGAAAACAGCTTAATCTGAAATAAAATGAAATCATAGATCAAGGTATTCGTAGATGGTGATCAATTCAATTCAAATTATCATGGATCAAGTAATTCAAGTGAAAGATGATTGGTCCAAAAAAGTTTGAGATGATCACTTATATATATATATATATATATATATATATATATATATATATATATATATATATATATATATATATATATATATATATATATATATATATATATATATATATATATAGAGAGAGAGAGAGAGAGAGAGAGAGAGAGAGAGAGAGAGAGAGAGAGAGAGAGAGAGATTCCAAAGAGTAACGGGGCCATCTGGTAAAGGTTCTCCTTTGTAACTTTGCTGACAGTTTTGGATCTTCTTCTCCACATTGAGAAATATGATACATAATAACAAATGAGGTTTGTACACTTAAAATTAAATGACTTTTGGTTTGAAGAATCCACATCGACTTATGTATATATTTCTGGGTGGTTTTTACATATAACATAAAAAACTGTGAGTATTCCAACCATTTAAAGCTTTATTAAGAACGACGCAGGGAACTAAGTTTATCCCTTAATACGGTCAAGTGTGCATTTTCGATCGAAAATGCTATGTTCTTGAGCAATTAACGAAGGAATCATTGCAGAAATCAACCAAGCAAATGATGCACTTAATTGGATAAATTAAGTGTAAAAAGCGATTCTATATTTGACCCATGTGGCTGTGCCCTTAATTTAGTTGACAAGGAGCAGCATTATTGTATTTGGGACAAGGGATATGAAAAGCCTTGAATCCATTGAATAAAATATTCGTCTACGACCGCTCGTAATCCTAGCTGATTGCTCATATCTAGGTGTGATTTCGATGCAAGACCATCTGTTTGGTCTTCCAAAGTTTTGAGGCATTATTTGCTCAGTTATCCACATGTGGACCTGCGGCTCTATTTTGTCTTGTGCACGAGTCTGACTTATCAGGAAGATTAGCGAGACGGATCTTGTTCCATAGAACAAGAGCCCATTTTATCTTGCGAAATGAAAAAAGAAAAACCACAGAATCTCTCAAAACAGAAAGAAATAATGGTGCTTAAGGTCAAACGCGCATAAGATATTTCATAAGAAGTACTTAAAATCAATAGGTCTCCATCAATGGAATCATTTGCATATGTTTTTCAAGAAAGAGGGTGCGCATAGAGGATGAATGTTCTCTAAGTCCGAACATCAGAATTAGACTACAATAAAAAGTTTCAATCTATCATAGCGCAATCTTTGTCAAATACCACTGTTAAGAAATATTAATAATACTAAAATCATCAGTTGCATACTCCACTTCTTCCGACAAACTCACTATTGTACCCAAGTTGCATATTGTACCTTTGGAATTCGGAAGATAATATGTACTCATACTTGGAGAGAGTCTTCTTGGCAAGGAGGAAGAAATAATTTTTTATTGTATGCAGATCACATATTGGTCTTCTATTTCCTCGATCTTCCCTAGGCCCTCTTAGTTTGATACATAAACTCTATGGGCCATAAATGTCATGAGTTTTTTTGAAGCATTCATTTTGTTTTTGCATCATTTCCCCGAATTTACCAGCCAGGAGTATATGAATGAACTCTCTACTCTTACGAAGCGGATAGGGAGAGAGAAGATTCTTGTCCATTCAAGGATTTATCAATTTCCTCCTTGAAAGGGCGATTTGTGCCTTGTCCTTGTTGATTCTCTCTCCCCTTTTCGGAGAAGAAGATAATATATTGAAACAAAAACTTGGGCAACTTGCAAAATTTCCTTCTTATTAGAAGAAAGCTATAGTTTTCCTTTTCTCTTTTTTGGAGAGCTAGACGAAATACCTGATCTTTTTCAAAACTGAGGGGGTTTATAAAGGTCCTCGCTTCTAACTGATAGTTTGGATCTTCTTCTCGGCATTGGGAAATATGGTGTGGGTCTGAGTGAGAGAAATAAGTCAACTCCTTGAATAAGAAGAATGATCCCAAAGGCTTGTCACCAGGCAACGAATCATCTTTAGCATTTAAAGAAAGAATTTCCTGCATTCTTTACTATTAAATTATCTTTGAAATAATGTGCAGCGGGGAGTCCTCATCGTCGAAGGAAGATATGTGAACATTATCTGGCTGATGTAGTGATACTACATGAGTGAGAATTTTCTCGATTCATAGAAATTTCAGAATCTCCAACAGCCTGACATTATCAAAGCTTTCAGAATTTCCAACAGGCTGACATTGAGATAGAGTCTCCATTTGCATTAACCATGGCTCAAGTTCTCTTTCTCAATGACCAAGGTACCATTGTCTCTGCACGTTTTAGTATTTTAGTAACACTACCCTCTCCATAACTTACATGAGCAGTTTGTATCTCGTTGCAATTAATGTTCATCTGCGAGTACAACAGTTGCTTGTAGCTAACCAGAATGAAAGGAAAGGTTTTGGTGAGAAGAAGAAGGTCGAAATTCAAATGAGCGCACAGAACGAGCAACTATGAAACCTTTGTTATACCCAATATCTCCCCTCTTAACATTTATCTTCTACTCTTTGCCCATACAAACACAGTGAAATACGTAGTTAGACTCGGAAATCAGCATGATCTTGTCATGCAGAATGTTACTAATCGGTTAATTTGTTTTTTTGTTCAAATGGAGGTTGGTCAAGAGCCCATTTCATTTCTCTTTAATTTTGAAAGAGCAACTATACAGGTGTATTGGCATAGTACCCATGGGACCCCCCACTCCTTGGAGCTTTAACTTTGAAGGAATAACTGAATAACTGAACGGGCATAGTACACATGGGACCCTCCATATCTCACAAAGCAAGCGTTAGACAAGGTTACAACAAGTTTGAACTCGCCAAACCCATTACATGTCTAGGGGGGTTGAGCACAAGACCTCCACCTCAAGAGGCTAGTGCGAAACCAACCCACCTAAAAAACATGGACACCTACACTACTATTGATTTTGTTGCAAGGTACCAATTACCATGAATAGTGCCCCATCGCAACTGCATATTAACAATTTTCCTTCTATCTAGTGGCCTTTCCATGGTTGTCTACATCAATTTATGAATAAGGAATTGAGACAAAATCAGTGGAAGTTTCTCTTCACAGTCGTGCATTGTAAAAATAATCAATCATAACCTCTGACAAAAAGGTCACTATAGACCACTCACTCAACCAAAAAAGATATTGCTTCTTCAGCCCTTGATTTGGAGCATAACCATAGCCTTGCAACACCACCACTCACTTAGGCAATGGATTTCCAACCTTATTTGTTATTTAAAACCTTTATTTGCAATAGAGTTTTGAGTTTTGGTTTTCTTCTCAAAATCTCCTTCCTCCCGTCTATGAACTCTCATTTTCAACATGGTATCAGAAGTACATCATTCGCATGCTTAACATATAACGTGCTTTGAGTTGGACTCCTCTCAAAACCATGTGAAATTAGATAGGCATGTATCTTTTCATACAAACCAAGTGGTGCTTGCATTAAACCATATAATGCCTTCACCTAGTTTTCATGCCCTTTCTGCACAAAGCCATGGGGCTAAAAAACATACACGTCTTCATGCAAGTCACCATTCATAAATGCTCTTTTAATGTCTAACTAATGTACATTGCAATTAGGATGAGTTCCAAGTGCACATATGCTACAAACAGTAGTCATTTGGCAAGTAGGAACAAAGTTTTCATCAAAATCAATGCCTCGCCTTGTGCATAACACTTTGTAGCAAGCCTGGTCTTATATCTATCAACTGATCCATCAGGTTTATGCTTCATCTTGTATGCCCACTTAGTGCGAATGGCCTTCTTGCTAGGAGGCACATCACAAAAAGACAAGGTATAATTTTTCATAATAGCATCATATTCACATTGCATTGCAACCATCCAATGTTCAGAATTTTGTGCTTCATCAAAGCAAACAGGTTTCGTCCCATTAGACACACTAAAGATAGCCATAACATAGCAACCTAATGCAAAAGTGGAACTATGAGAGTGTGACCGAGTACAATATGAAAGAGGTGCATCTAATTTACCATCACACAAAGTCTGCACTAGCCATTTTGGCAAAGTTTTTGCCTGCTCAATATCAGCTCTCTCATCAAGTGCATGATGTAAAACTCCATCAAAAATGGAATGACGTGCATCATCACATGAAACCTCCAAAGGCTATGAATTTGCCTCATTAGGACCAGCACTAGACTATCCACCTCTAAAAAGAGGTAGCAAAGTATCATACATGTCTTTGGAGCTAACATATGTCTCCTTAGTACATGAAAGTAATGGCTGAATAGCATCTTCTATAAAAACAACATCACAACTAACCAAAATGTGTTTAGTCTGTTGATGATTCATACGATAGCCTTTACTTTCAGAACTATACCCAACAAAAATACATTTTACTCCTTTATCATCCAATTTTTTGCAATGTTGTTCAGGCACTAATGCTTATGCCAAACAACCAAAAACATGTAGATGAGCAACAGATGGCTTGCAACCATGCCAAGCCTCATATGGAGTGATAGACCGTAGTGCTTTAGTAGGACACTTGTTAAGTACATATGTTGCACACATAACAGCCTAAAGCCAGAAACTATCATTAGGAAAAAAGGTGAACCCCACATGGGCCTTGTAAGGATCCCTAATTTTTAGGGATCAAGCCTAACTTTGTTGTTGTTTAAGGGGACAAAGTGCATTTAATAGAGCACTTTTTAGTAGGCTAGAGTAGGCTTTTTTTTAAGGCTTACTAGGCTCCTCTCTCTCTTCTATTAGAGAGAGAGAAAGGGAATCTACTTTCCACATCATCAAACTCGAGCATGTATGGGAATAAAAAAATGATTTTTTTTTCAAAGTCTCAATTTCAGTGTTTATTTGCTTGAAAGGGCTCATTTTTTAATATATATATATGGTAGAAGTGCCTTTTTTTTACTTTAGTTTTTAATTTTCCTTTTCAAAAAGTAATATTTTTAAAATCCCTCCAAACGTAGAGTGCCACATCATCAAATCCGTAACTATTCTTCCCCCAAAAAATGACTTTTTCAAAATTTCATCATTTTTGGCTATTCTTAGTGGAAAAACAAACTGTGATCAATCCACATCCAAGAAAACAAAATTTTTCTAAGAAAATCATGCTCTAGCATCTCTTCCAAACAAATTTCTGGTCTCTTTCTCAGTATTGTCTAATTGTTGGAAAAGATGGTGTTGACACCTATTACAGACCTCACATTAGGACATCCTCATGCCCTAGCATCAACAAGTATCCATGTTTGTGTGCCCAAAGAGTTTGCTTCAAATACAGAGTGCAACAATGATGTGAACTCTCAAAATGAGCATCATGAAGCTGGAGAAAAGGATATTGATCTTTGGACTCATGGTTCATTTTACCCTCCTGATCCAATGTCTTCTTACCATCCAACATTCCATAACCTCTCAACTTTACTTCAATTCATCGGTTCCGGTAAAACTGGGCTCTTAGGTTATTCTCAATGATTATCTACACATTCAATTGTCATTACCAAGTATTGGATTCAACAATATCAACTAAATCATACAAGATTGGTCACTTTAGAAAGCACAATCATATCTTTACAAGAAAATATTGCAAAGCTTGAAAAGCATATGGAAGAAAAGGAGAGAACAATTGAGAAATTAAAAACCACTATCCAACACTTGAGAGAGACTCCACTTGGGATGCGACCTAGGAGACAATCATTATTATCCTTTGACTCTCTTTCAATTGGTGGTGGAGCACGCGAACGATGAGTTTTTGCGATAAGGTTTGGTTTGTATTTGTTTCTCTTTTTGGAAGACTTTTATATACACACACACACACACACACATATATATATAACTTGAATTGATCCTCTTTTATTGATGAAGCACTAACATGTTCAATGAATGACCTACATACAATATATATATATATATATATATATATATATATATATATATATATATATATATATATATATATATATATATATATATATATATATATATATATATATATATATATATATGTATGTAGGTCATTCATTGAACATGTTAGTCCTTCATCAATAAAAAAGAGGATCAATTCAAGTTATTAAATTCTTGTTTGACCAACAAGCACGTGGTTAGTATTTTGGAGTGACGCATAGGAAACCTTATCAAGAAGCAAGTGATTAAAGATTTCACAAAAAAGTTACAAGATATTATCACTCCTAGAGACGTGTAGATGGTATGTGATGAAGCAAGAATTAGTACTAAAGGATACAGTGCATTGTACAATCTTTTGAAGCATTCATTACAAAGAGAGGGTATCTTGCAAAATATGTTCCCATCTTCTTACAAGGTATTGCTTAAGAAGTCAATGTCCAATGAAGATATAGCTCGTATTGTTGGAAGCTACTTAGGATATTTTTCCTATGTCCATTTATCATTTATCTACATCCAAAAATGAGTTGAAAAGCGCATTTGGAAATGGATTTCCTTACAAAAAGTACAACAACATATTCGTGGATTTGGAGAGGCTTCAACAGGCAATGGTTCGATTTTACAAATCTACTATACCAAGTATGTCCACTATTTTTACCTTGATATATATTGTATTTTTATGTTATAAAGATTTTGCTAATTTATGCAGATTGTAATACCGAATTAAAGTTTATATTGAAGCTAGAGGAATGCCATATCATAAAGGGATGACGAATGGAGAGATTGAGTTTGACACTCATGAATCAAGCTATGACAAATACCATATCTGATGAAAGTAGTAACTCTAGCTCTAACTCTACATATACTGTTCAATCCGAGAAAGATATGTGGTGGTTAGGTGCTATTCAAGTACCTAGATATTCCAATGATGTTCTTTCATGGATTTTTAGTAGGACCCCATGGATCACTAAGCTAATAGTTTCTCAAATTCATTGTCCAAAGCTCAACATAGAAAACTTAGGTGATTTTGAGATAGATTGGCACTTGGGTGGGGATTTAGAAACTATCTAATGCATGTTAGGTTGCAAGCAAGGTGCATCTGCTCTTTATCCATGTCCATTTTGTACACGAGCCTATAAAGTAACAAAGGGACAACAAAAAAGACTATCTAGCTTAGATGAATACATAGATGCACCTACTTCCACGGAATGGGATAGACCTTTGTTAAGGTATCCAATGTTAGAAATACCTTACCGTGACACATTAGATAAAGATTGGAATCCCATTATTCCATTTCCATTAGTTTATGTTCACTTTTGCACATTGCATGCCTTCATGAGAATATTTGATAGATTATTGAAGCTCCACATAGAATATGCATTTTCCATGAAGCCAATTGATAAATTTGTACGAGCCATCAAAAAATTGGAAGATTTGCTTAATTTGATTGGTTGTCATGGTGGTAATGTAACTCTAGTTGTCAAAAAACATAGTGATTTGCAAAATAGTTTGCAACAAGTGTCAATGATAGAGAAGAAGGCAAGAAAATTTTTTAGAAGAGGTATGAGCCCTAAGAAAAATGAATGTGGGGAGCTATGGAAAGACTTGTGCATGATCACCACTGATAAAGATTCTCAAATTTACCTTAGTAATAGGCGAAAGAAGGTTTGGTCATGCTTAGATAAGTTTCAAGGTACATTAATGGAGTTTGCAAAGTGTTTCATCCTATCTTGGGGAGAGAGAAATATTACACATTACATTGTAAGTTTTCTTATTTTTTTCAATTTTCTTGTTGATAATAGTGTGTTATATGTACTTATATCATTTCAGCATATTTTTTTTGCACATGGAGCATTTTTTATGCATTGATATGGTTTGTGCAAAATTTGCAAGAATTAATCAACAAAACTTAGCTAGTGAAAAATGGAAGTCATCATTGGGACCTTTACGTCATGCTCAATGGCAGGCTACAAGAACACGACAGGGTTCATCATGGAAGTGGTCATTTAATGCATTCATGGCATTTTCTGATTAATTCATAAGGTTTGCTACACACTAATCTCTTGTTTGCAAATTTTTTAGGTAATTTTTTATTTTTTAACTATTTTTTGTCCATTTAGATGTGAATAGAACCTTTTTAAGTGAAACATTATAAAAGGAGACTCATTGTCTCATTTCAACATTCTAGCACTATAGAGGATGGCAGGAACAAAGCAAACTGCAAGGAAGGATCCCATTAACTTTCCTAGCTATGTGCATGGAACTCAGAAGCCACCATGGATGAATCACCACAAAAGGCCACGTAGTGTCTCATGCTCTGCATCCCATCGTGAAACAGGTGGTGGTCATACCTCTAGGAGTGAACAATTGCATGAACAAGTGGCACATGGGCAATCTAGGGAAGAGGCCGTAAATCAACCCCAATCACCACCATCATCATATGATGAGCCTCCATCACCAAAGAGACCAAGAAAGACAAGGGTGAAGGAGCGTGCTCACAGAAACAAGTGAGGAGATTCAAACAATGCCACCATGGGTTAACCAAGAAATACCTACAAATCACAGGGTTACTGTAGCTGGAAAGACTCTACCAACAAATCAGGGGGCCATACCAAATGATCAAGAGAGGGAGCAAATCCAACAACAACATCATGAACAAGGGAGCAAAGCCTTTCTACCCCGTCGTAGACCACCCCAACCAAGACTATAGGAAAATGTCCAATGAAGACCACCACCACCACAAGCTAGAGCACCACAACAAAGATGAAGATATACGAAGGCATTTGTAGAGATAACGCACTATCAAAAGACAGGTGAGCTTCTGATACCTAGAAGACCCTTTGCAAGGGTGGTTAAAGAAGAGTTACAAAGGTATTGTGTAGGGTTAAGGATCCAAGATCTAGCTTTAAAAGCTTTACAGGAGCCAGCTGAAGCATATTTGATATCAATGCTCGAGGATTCCAACCTGTGTGCCATACATGCTAAGCGAGTCACTATACAATCAAAGGACATATAGTTAGCTAGGAGAATTAGGGGTGATCGTAGCTAAGTTTTGTAATTGATCTCTAGAGAAAAGAATTTTTTTGTAAATTATGCCATTTTCAATGAAACATCAGCACTTCTTCTCCAATCTCCCTATAATCTCATTATTTAGAATGAAACATGAGCAATCATTATACATTTCCATGTGTTTTCTTATGATAATCTCTCATATATCAGTGATTGTTTTCTTATCTTGTCATTCTGGTCATTGTATATTGATTAAATGCTAAAACCAAGGCCAGCCACAGGAACGCGGAAGAAGCTATTCCAAAGCATTTGGAATGCCTTCTCCCGCATTTCTGTGGCTGGGCCTAATTGGGCCTTCTATGAATGTTTTTTGATTGTATGGTCAATTTGGATGAGTGTTTGGGCTTGCAATGAGTGTTTGGATCTTGTATAGCAAGGTAATCTTATGAAGCCTAATTTGTAAGATGGACTACTTTTGACCTCCCTATACCTTGCACTATGAACTCCTAAATTCATACATGAAAAACATAGCTGTGGGACATATGAGCACACCATTTGAACCCTAGAAAAATTTCATTCTTGAAAACATGCATTTATTGTAGTTGTACTCTCTTATAAGGTCATCTAGGGCATTGGAAGAGCAAAAGAAGCCCTGCCATAGAAATGCGAGAGAAATTGCTACAAAGGTCTTGTATGCCATTCTCCCACGTTTCTGTGGCAGGGCTTTCTTTAGTCTCCCAATGCCCTAGATGACCTTATGAGAGAGTTGAACTACACTAAATGCATGTTTTCAAGAAAGAAAATATTTTAAGTTTCAAAATGGTGTACTCATATGTCTCAAAGCTATATTTTTCATGTATGTATTTAGAAATTCATAGTGCATGGTATAGGGAGTTCAAAAGTAGTCCATCTTACAATTGCAAGAGAGGAGTAGTCCATTAATTCATGCGGAATGAAGTCATGCTCAATAAATTACATGCACGTCCAAAGGAATTTCACATAATATACTCAAAAAGAAAAACTTGAGACAATTGTAAATAAAGCAAAGTAAAAAATTGATATTAATTCAATTGTTTACATCAATTGGCTTTGAGTTTCTCAATGAGTCTCTTTGGACGCTCCAAAGCCATGCATACGGTGTAAGTCAAAATTGAGGTTGCTATTTCATCAACATTTCTAACTCCTAGACCTGGACATATACCTATTTGACTTAAGACCTTTCCACGGAAGTTGGAACCTAAGGTTGTAGTTACAAGGGATTTCTTAGTTCCAAAGGACACACGGACAAAGTACAAAACAAACTTAGGCATTCATCCAGCCGTAGCCAGAATGCCTTCTCTACATCATGTAAAAACAAATATTCTTGTCCCTCGACAAGAACCACTGAAAAAGTTTCAATCTCCACTTCTGGAAAAGTCGCTTCTAGCTCCGAAGAGGTGGATGGCTTAGGCACTTCTTTCAACTTATCATCCACACCAAGAGGATAAGTTTTTTCAATAGCTTCTCTCTCTAATAGGAGATTCAAGGGTTCTTGAGGTGGTTTCTTTTTATAATCGACAAAACCACCTCTAAGAAGATGAGGGATCTCATGAGGAATTGGTTCTATTTCCTCATTCATAAAGCAAATTGTGGGAGCAATGAATGATAGATAGTTTGCACCCATCTTGCGTTTCCTATTCAATCTCCTTATAATTGGCTCAATTTCATAGAGAAGGTGCCCTGCTTCGTCTACAATTACCTGGAACCATTTAAGTTGTTTTGCAAATGCCTCATCACCTTTGTGAATGTAGGTGAGAAGGTCACATGGAACCCATGTTCCATCATATGGTGGTATTTTGATGGAAAAATGCAATATATGAACTTGCATATATTGAAGTAGCTCCTCCAAAGCATCGGCATTCATTTGCACGGTTCCATGGAGGTCAAGAACCTTCGAGAGAAGATCATATAGGTCATGTTTACCTTTATAATCTGAATCCTTCAAAAATTCTAGAAACTTCTAGCGTGCGCTGTCGGGAAGAAGGAGGTCGTGGCGGGAAGCCGGCGCGTGGGGTTGGATCAGGCCCCGCTCTGGTGCACCGTTCCCGCTGTCCTGCGAGCGGCATCTGCGCGCTGGGCGCCTCGCCTGTGCTCTCTAGAGCGTGTGCGATCCTCGTACGCGTGGGCCCCTTGCCCCTCGGAAGTGTCGAGATGTGCATGCGTACACGACCGTAGGCGTCGAGAAAGAGACAAATCAGATACAACACTGATTCTCGAAATCACTGGGTCGATGTATATACAAACTCGATGATACAATAAAATCTGAATGATACAGTGATGCCCGCTACAGTGCGGGTCCGCGATACAAAAATCCGCTCTCTCTCTCTCTCAATTCCTCACGCGACGACGGCCATGGGAGAGGGAGAGATTTGTATCTGTTCCGCACTGTAACGGGCATCACTGTATCATTCAGATTTTATTGTATCATCGAGTTTGTATATACATCGACCCAGTGATTTCGAGAATCAGTGTTGTATCTGATTTGTCTCTTTCTCGACGCCTACGGTCGTGTACGCACGCACGTCTCGACACTTCCGA
Organism: Ceratopteris richardii; assembly: GCA_020310875.1. Classification (NCBI taxonomy): domain Eukaryota; kingdom Viridiplantae; phylum Streptophyta; class Polypodiopsida; order Polypodiales; family Pteridaceae; genus Ceratopteris; species Ceratopteris richardii. The sequence continues at coordinate 132,716,117 of CM035421.1, read as the reverse complement.
GGGGCAAGGGGCCCACGCGTACAAGGATCGCACACGCTCCAGAGAGCACAGGCGAGGCGTCCAGCGCGCAGACGCCGCTCGCAGGACAGCGGGAACGGCGCACCAGAGCGGGGCCTGATCCAACCCCACGCGCCGGCTTCCCGCCACGACCTCCTTCTTCCCGACACCTGAAACCGACGTGAAAACGAGGCGGTTGCCCGGTGATCCTCGTACGTGTGGGACCCTTGCCCCTCGGAAGTGTCGAGACGTGGGACCGTGGGCGTCGGAAAGAGACGACCGGATACCGCAGTGATACACGGAATGCAGATGAAGCCAACGATACAACGAAAAATGAAACTGAAGTACTCCAATAAAAATGAGTGATACAAACGGGCCGCTACAGTGCGGGCCGATGGTACAATAAAACCGCTACAGTGCGGTGCGATGATACAAGATAAAAGCCGCCGCTACAGTGCGGGCCGGCTAGTGTATACTATAGATCCCTCGCTACAGTGCGAGAAATCGCCCACGAGATTCCGCTTCGGTCTTCGTGGTCCAAGCTTTTCTTCAGGTCTTCGGTCCGCTCTTTGCTTCAGGTATCCTCAGCAGTAGCCTCCCTTCTCTTTACTTCAGATAATCAGAAACCGAATAAACCTGCATGAACCTTCCATCTGCATGCGATCTTTCCTCCGGCAAAAATATCTACAGCGCTGACGTATGTGCATCTCTCTCTCTCGAGCTCTCTCCAGCCCTCATCACGTTGCCTTCCACGTGCGAGTTTATTTTCTATTTTCCCCCTTTTTGTGATAAGTTTTCTAATGTTTTGTCTAAGCTATGAAATCAGTAAATCCCTAGTCTTAGCAAGAAAAAAAAGTGCTCACACGTATGGACTAAACTAATGCAAAGCGTGGATGCTCACAGTAATGATCATTACAATATTCGATGCAAATCCACCGCCTCATCACTAGACGTTCATAGCATCCTTAACCGCCTTCCTTCTACAGCATCTCATTGACCGATATAGACCTGCTCTGGTCAGACTGCTACCGTTTGTGCCCCTCTCTCATCTCTCCACGTGTTATAGCCAAATCTGTCGTCTCTCTCTCTCTCTCTCTCTCTCTCTCTCTCTCTCCAACATCAGCTTGCACTTTGTAGTCTCTCTCTCTCAATTCCTCGCGCGACTCCGACATCTCCCCAGAATCTGGCGCCTATCTCTCTCTCTCTGGTCACTCTGTTTCTGTCGCCGCCAAACCTCTCTCTCTCTCTCTCTCTCTCTCTCTCTCTCTCTCTCTCTCTCTCTCTCTCTCTCTCTCTCTCTCTCTCTCTCTCTCTCTCTCTCGCGTTCTCTCTCTCTCTCTCTCTCTCTCTCTCTCTCTCTCTCTCTCTCTCTCTCTCTCTCTCTCTCTCTCTCTCTCTCTCTCTCTCTCTCTCTCTCGCGTGCACACTGCCGCCGTGGGAGGGGGGGAGAGATACTCTCTTTCTCTCTCTCTCTCTTGCACTTTTCATATCAACGACACAGCGGCAACCAATCCCTACGCTTCTCTCTCTGTGTCTTTTTCTCTCTCCACATCGTGGAGCGCCGCCACACATGATACAAGCATCTCTCTCTCCGTGCATCCACCCGCTGCTCTCTCGACCGGCCTCAGTCACCGCCACCGACCATCTCTCTTTCTGACTTCGTCAGACTCAGCATCTGTGGACAAGCGGCAGCCGACTTCCCAGCCTACCATATCGCTTTCAGAACAACATCCCTCTCCTCATCCCTCTCCTCATCTAACTAGTAACAACAACATCCCTCTCCTCATCTAGTGCCACCAGAGCCACGCGCGATCCCCTCTCTCTCCTTCGGAGATTCTGACGCCACCGCAGCAGCGCTATCTTTCATGGCTTCCTCTTATGTGTCACCTTGTAAACTTAATCGCCTTCCATATCTTATTACTTACAAAAGTGCTCTTTACCTACAAAAGTGTCTTTGAATGGTCCTACAAAGATCTAACAGGAATACCAGAAGAGCTTGGATCACATCGGATACCCTTGGTTGAGGGAGCTTCGCCTGTAAGAAGTAGGCCATATCGACTCAATCCGAAGTATGCAGAGGCGGTAAAAGCAGAGATTACAAAACTAGAAGAAGCAGGTATAATTGTGCCAGTAGAACATTCTAGGTGGCTTTCTTCTATGATTATTGTGCCGAAGAAAAATAGTGGAAAAATAAGGGTATGTGTTGATTTTCGTGCTTTGAATAAAGTGACTATTCAAGATGGATTTCCTCAGCCCTTCACAGAGCAAGTACTTGAAGAAGTAGCTGGTCACACTTTGTATAGTTTCTTGGATGGCTTTAGTGGCTACAATCAGATAGTG